>PVJO010012582.1:0-54980 GCA_004026905.1 Hystrix cristata | reverse complement strand
GTTATCCCCCTACTGGGGATCTTCCCAGAAGAACTGGAATCCTCATACCACAGGGATGTATGCACAACCATGTTTATAGCAACACAATTTGTAATAGCTAAGTCTTGGAAACAACCTAAATGCCCAACGACCAATGAATGGCTAAAGAAAATGTGGTTTTTCTACACAATGGAGTACTACACTGCCATAAAAAGGATAAACTAGAGTCATTTGTATGTAAATGGATGTTCCTTGAGAGCATACTATTAAGTGAAATAAATCGGACACTTATGAGTACACATCGAATTGTTTCTCTGATATGAGAAACCATGGATGCAAAAAAAAGGACGAAGAGGTGTAATAGATATAATCTAAAAGGAAGATAATATTCCAAGGAGAGGAGCATTGAAAGGAGAGAGGGGGAGAACCGGGAAGGGAAAAGAGGGATAGAAAAAGGAAAGGGAAGTCATGGAGAAATGTGAATGTACCTGCTGTAAACAGGGAAGGGAAGAGAAGGGAGGGGAGGGGAAGAGGTGGGGAGAACCAAGATACACCATGTACAGGTACAAAATAAATGTGATGAATGTAACAATTATATGTACATTGTACCAATACATGTTCTTGGTTAAAAAATAAAAATTAAAAAAAAAAAAAGACATATTCCTCCCGCTTCTCTGGCAAAACACCAAGTAGCCACCAAAGGGAAAGTACAAAATATCCATTTCCGTCTAGGCCAGCACCATATATATATATCTATATATATCTCTCTATATCTATCTATCTATCTTTCTATCTATCTATCTATCTATCTATCTATCTATCTATCTATATATACTGTGTGTATTTTTTCGAGTTATGGAAAACTGTAGTGTAGTAAAAAGCCTTAGAAATCATCTATACCTTTACTTTTCAGATGAGAAAGCAGGCTGAGTGAGGTGGAGTGACCACTGCAAGGTCACAACACTTGCGAAGGCTTTTTAAGGAGGGGTGTTGCCCAACAGCGTGTGGGGCGCATCACAGACAGGAAGACACCGAGCTTACCCTGGATTCCAGCAGCCGGGTCTTTTCTGCGTGAGCCTGTTTCAACAGCCTCTCCATCTCTTCTATCCTGGCGATATTTGAAGTGCTAGCGCTGAATCAAACACAAAAGCCTTTTAAGAATATTGGCTCAGCAACACACACACACACAGAGGTCAAAGGAGGTGAACGACAAAAGCCAATCATATATAATTTAAAGGATGTTGCTTAAAAGTCATTGGTCTGAAGTGGCAAATCAATTCAACTCTCAAAGTTGTAGGTGATACTGACTTACTTCAGTTTAGGATACAAAAATATGCAAGCAAAATAATGCTAATAAAGCTGCTTTATTCATAAATCAATATGCCAAAGCCAAATCTTTCAAGGCGTGACTTCCAAATGCATCTTTCAAAGTCTAAAAATAACAGCTGCGGGAAGCCTCCCCTTTAGTTAAATGATTTGGATGTCAGGGCCACATTCATATAAACGTATATTAAAATGAATAATTGGGGCCCTTCTGGTTATATGTAATTACTAATATCCCTAAATTATATTTTTGATGAAATCAAACTCCAGGTGATTCCAGCCCAGGGCTGAGTTTGCTAGCAGAGATAAATGACCATGGGGCAGATGGCCTGGGTCAGTGCTGCCTGCCGGCCAGGACACAGCACAGCTGTAGGGAGGAGCAGCCTCAGGAGTGTGCGGTTTGCACAGTCCCGCCAGCTAAGCTTCAGCCAGGTGATTTCTCCTGAGAAGGAGAAGATGGTGATTTCTTCTTATTATTTCCATTAGTTGTTAGAGGAGGTCAAAAGATAAATTCTGCTCTTTTCAGCTAGAAAGGATCTAAGAAAAAAAAATCTTCAATTTTTGTGCATGAATATTTATTCCCCTCCATTGGCAATACCTGACTTCATAGATGGAAAATACAGACTTTACTGACCTGAGAAAGCTGAAGACATACACTCCTGAGGCCAATAATAGCACAAAATTACATCAACATTCTACAGTGCTATCTGTGACATAAGATGTGTCTTATGTCTCCAATTAATTTGAAGATGATCTTGAGTTTCACTGTTTCAAGCCTTAAAAATCAGCAATTTATAAAAATCAAACAAACTTACCAATAGTCCGTTTGTCCCATTTTTATGCAGTCTACATTTATTTAGATTTTTTTTGTTTGTTTGAACATGCTTTATTTTTAAACGGCATGTAGCTGGACGTGGTGTTGCACACCTGTAATCCCAGCACTCGGGAGACTGAGGCAAGAGGATTGCTTTGAGTTTATGACCAGCTTGGGCTGCACAGTTAGTTCAAGGCCAGCCTGTACTACATAGCAAGACCCTGTCTTGCAAAGACCCTGTCTTGCAAAGACCAATCATGTTGTATATGATATGCACAAATTATATATTGTGCATATCATATACAACATGATTTAAATTTTTTTTTAGTGTCTGTTAAGTACCTAATGATTACTTAGATTGTGAGGCATCTGTACGTTTTACCACTTCTTTTATTTCTCAGCTTTACTGAGTATACACATAAGTGACAACTCTATATATTTATGGTGTACAACATGACATTTTGGTATCTGTATACACTGTGAACTGGTTATTGCAATCAAACTAACATCTCCATCACTTTACATAGTTGCCGTGTGTGTGTGTGTGTATGTGTGTGTGTGTGTGTGTGTGTGTGTGTGTGTGGTCAGACACGTTCCTTCTGTGACAGGATTATTGCAGAATTCCTGGCAAGTAGTTGTGCCTGACCATGACTATCCACAGTTGCTTCACATAGAAATGACCCTGTGTGTTATCCCAGCGATCCTCATGGGAAGAAATTACTGTTTATTCCTTGTGCTATCTGATCTTCTGAATGTCAAAAAATTGAAGACAAAACAGAAGATGCCTATAAAAGGTCAAGTGTAAAAGGGAGAGAAAAATAGGTGCTTGTTTTCTGTGTCCCCATTTACCTTAAAATAATGCATTACACTTACTTAGATACTTGTACCCATTGTTGTGATGGAAAATAACATGATAAACACTACGGAAGCAAGAAATAAGAAACTAATGTTTAGAACGTATGTGATGACAAAGCACCCTTATTTGGGAACTTCTTGAACACTGGAACAAAGAACAATAAAGGACTAAAAAATTGCTGTGCTCTAGATTTCTTAAAATTGTGTATTAAAATATACCAAAATTATAAGTCTATTAAAGAGGTAATTCCATGCTGACATTTTAGTGACATAAACTTGGTCTTGTGGTTTACGATGTCATAAAAAGCCATTTGAAGAATGACAGAATTACTTGGTTGTGGGTACATTTGCCCTTCACTTTATGTTGAGACATCATTTTCTTGACTACCAGAAAATTACTGGAGCCAGACCTTTTTACTTTTTCAGTATCATTATTTGTACTCTAAACAAACATAAAGCTCAGAAAATAGGTCTTGGGTCTTTAGAAAACAGGCAACTGAGAGTAAATTCTGCACCAAATCTCCATTATGCTAAAATTATGGAGCTGCCTCACAGAACAGCACTCTGAACACCACTACAACGATACCCATCATTACTGCTGCCTCCATTAGACTTCCTAACCCCAACTCTGTGCTCATACTTGGAGGAAAAGTTAAGGACGGACATGGTCAGTGGCACAGAAATCTGAGAGCTCCTCACCCTCTCAGTCAACAAGAAGCTCTGTGAGGAGAGCTGATCTGCAAAGCCAGCATCCGGGTCTGTCTTTGCTGTGTAGGTGGCAGAGTAGCCGCCATCTGACACTTTCGATGGTTTTTGCCCTAATTCTGTAACACCACTTTAGCTTGCTTCAAAGTCTGAATACAGATGTGAATAGTAAAATCCTTACAAAAATTTTAACACACAGAATAGCTAAGTCTTTCCTTCCAACCAAACATAAGGGTAAAAAAACCTTTAAAGTTCTGACTCTTTTAGTGGGAATTATTTCTTTAGTTAATCAAAAGCAGTGCAAACAAATCTTGGAGTCTGCTGACAGAGGGAACACGCCTCGGAAACCCAGTGTAAAGGTGAATTCAAGTATAAAGAAGTAAGATAAAGTGGGAAAAGGTGGGTACGATGTCTGGCTCAGTGGTGCAAAACACAAACTACTTTCAAAGGTCGTCATGGTGTGGAACTCTTTCATACTGACTCTTTGTATCTCAGGTTTCAAAAACATTTTAATGTGTATGCTCATCTGTCTCACTTATACGACTAGCTTATCTTAGTTGAAAAGAAAGTTTTGTGCTATTATCTGCTTCTTCTATGTAAGAATCTTTTTGGTTTCTATCTTGTTCCCTGAGTAGCTACTTTGAAGATAATATTAACTACTTTTATTCTCTTATTTCATTATAAAATTTTTTTCATAAAATAAAAAAAATAAATTTAAAAAATTTGAGTTTGTACATACATAATGTCCCAAATTGATGACTTCACACTTTTTCGTCTGTTCTTTGAGGCAGTATCTTACTGTGTTGCCCACGCTGGCCTTGAATTCACTATCCTCTTGAGGTGGCCTCCGGAGGAGCTAGGATTACAGATGGCACCACTCCACCCCACCTGACTGCATGTCGGAAGTCAGCACACACTTTTCCACACAAGAAGACTTGCCCACAAACAGCCCTTACCTAGAGATGTTGTCGGGCGAGCAGGCAGAGATGCTGGTCTCCATGCTATCCGAGCTGTCCAGACTCAGAGTGTCAAAGGCCTGGTCCTTGTAGCTGTGATCTGGGTAATGGAAACTATTCAAGTAGACATTTGATTCTGATACGGTGCGGTTGTAAAATTCAGATTTCTGCCTTGGTCCTTCACTCATCTGTTGGTGATTATAACCTAAAGAAAGAGCCATAAATATACAAATACGCCTCACTTATCAGTCTTAGCATCTTGTATGTCTCCAGGCTCAAACCAGCAACCAGAAACAGACTAATTTGTTTTGAAGTCAAGAAGATCAAAGAACAGCACCACCCTCAGTGCAAGCAAGAGCTTCAAAGAAGTGGTCTTGTGGGCAATTTTGTCAGTGGGATCACTTGGCACTTTGCTATCCCAGTCCTGGTACTCAGTACAAAGGAGAATAATACACTGACACACACTCAAAACAAAAGAAGAAAAAACTCATAAATATGAAATAGCTGTGTTCAAGCAAAGACAAGAGGAGGCCTAGTGACAAGCAATATCCAGGTTATCGGGCAGTCAGTGGGATTCACATTTCGGGTACACTCAATTCAGTCATAAAACAGCAGGTGGAGGACCTCTCAGGTGGGGGATTTGAGAAACCTGTGTACTATCTCTAACGTTTTTAATGTTGAAGATCCAAACTGCATTTTTGCCCACCCCCATCATCCTTCACTTATTTAAAACATTCAGGGTCAATAATCCTTTGAGTGATCAGATTCTTCCTAATTGCTATACATCTAACCCTCTTCTTTTACCAGCCATTAGTGGTAACTATTGAAAATACAGGCGTAAGTAAGATCAAACACACTGTAAGTAAGACCTCTTTACCCTAGTACTTAGATACCAGCTTTAGAGTGGCACATTAAGTTGTTGCTATGGCTTAATCTCTAAATGCTGATTTCAGGTATTACAAATCAAACTGTCTTTTCATTTCTCTATCATCTACTCAGGAAGCAGGGATTGTACTAATAAATAAATACCTAAATTCCTTTTAAAATATCTCTATAGTTTGTAATCTCTTTCTCCCTGGTGAGAAAAATGTCTGTTTAATAGCCTCCAGTCCCGAGGGAGTAATACCAGAGCTGTTCAGAGTTTGCAATTAGACCGTTTAAATTTCACCTCTTTGGCTCTACCTTTCAAGGAGGCCTTTTAATCAGTCATAAAATGGCCAAAAAGTAGGTGAGAGGATTGGAGAAAGGAAGTAGTTCCAGACAGCTTCTTCAGCTGTTGATCAACCATTTCCATTTAGGAACACAAGCTGCATCCATGACATTTTAACAACACGTTATCCACCCAAAGTTTCTGTAAAGTGATTTTAGCTTCATGCAGTTTTCATGCCATTAGTATCTGGAGCAGTTTTAGATACCTAAATGAGCTAGATTAATGTAATGAATTTCTGAGAAAATAAGTGTCCTTTATATAATTTGCCACCATATGTATATGGTGGCAAATTATATACGTATATGTACGCCACATGGCGTATGTGTTGCATATCATTTAGCTAAGGGAAGATGTGAAACATAAAAGCATACCCTAAGAGTAGACAGAATATGATTAATAGTAGAGATGAATGCATGAAGTATTAAATTAAGCCAGTGCATTCCGAATCATGAAATTTGTGCCTTTTTAAAAAGAAGGGCAAAAATAATTCATTATTCAAATATTTACCTTTTATACTTGAACTTTTGGAATTACTAATTGCAGCTTTCAAATTGTTTCCAAATATGCATTATGAAAAGAAGGATTAAAAAACAGAAATTACTTGAAAAGTTACACGTCTATTTCCTTATGATTTCAAAAAAGGCTGTGGCATACGACTTGCACACTGGCACCACCTCGTATGGAAGACATCTTGTTCTCATATGAAAACTCCCTAGAAGACAGTCACATAATTTGAAACACACAAGCAATGTGGTCCTTGGCAACGACCTGTGCCGTGACCTCCCGGATGGAGAGCTGGGTTTACCTCCTCGGGAAGCAGAAAGATATGAGTGCGCTGCTTCAAAAGCATCACAGATTAAGAAAATGGATTTATAACCTCCAGGTGAGAGAGGCAGTGAACTACGATGATTCGACACTTCCAGATGGGTACACAGGGGACACCTATGTTACATTAGGCACTGTGTAAGGACTGTCAACACGAATCCCACAGACCAGCTCATTATTTGTTGAGGTTTGACTGCGTCTGAACTTCCAGCCACTCCAGTGCTAGGATAAACATCCTACAGGACAAAGCCTGTGGCTAAGGAGGCTATTTTTCCCAACACAGGACAGTATGTGTGTGTGTGTGTGTGTGTGTGGTACTGGGGATTAAACCCAGGGCCTTTGCACTGAGCTATGTCTCCAGCCCTTTTTATGTTTTATTTTGAGACAGGGTCTAAATTGCTAAGTTGCACAGGCTGGGCTTGAATTTGTGGTCCTCCTGCCAACCTTCCAGAGTGCTGGGATTACAGGTGTACACCATCAAGCTTGGCTGCAGGACTTTCATTTTCCACAGATCCAATGAGAGCAGGAATGCTCCCTAGAGTTAAGAATTTCTGCCAACTGGCAATACTTTCACGATCATAATGGATCCAATTGTCACCTGGCTTGGCTTCCTCCCTACCGAACAAATTTCAAAAAACACAAGTCACCTTGCCAGTCTAAATAAGGGCAAGGGCCTCTCTCCCATGACCCTGAGTGTCCAAAGAGCGGCTTAGGGATCGGGCTCTGGTCTAGCCATCTGAAGACCCTGGTACTTTCAATACAGGACACACCAGAGGAGCAGGGGACAGAGGGAGGGTGATGGGCAGAGCCCAGGAACTACGGGTGCGAGAGAAGCACCAGAGCAGCCACGGCCTGGTCTCGGCTGTCACTCGAGCGGGCTCCATCAGGGAGAGGACTCAGATGTCCTGCTTAGCACAGTATCCCCATGTAGTTAGCATGTGGATGTCATGAAACGGTCATTAAATGAACTCAGCTTTCATCTATAAACTTCACCTACATCAGTGGCCAAATAGGGAAGTGGAATGCTTCTTATTCTTTGGGGTGGGGCAAAAGAATCGAACTGGGAAAAACGAGACTTTCCCAATCCAAATCTACTTGACTTTTGGTTTTGTTTTAACTATATAGCAAGAATAACATTCGGCAAAAGGAAAAAAACTAAAATGTGAAAATGGCCTTGAAAATACTTCTTTTTTGACAGACAGAGCTACTTGAAAGTGAGTTTATCAAAAGAGGCCTGATACTATCTGAGGACCATCTCATAGTATACATTAGGAAACAAAACCAACTCAGCTCTCCCTTGCCCAAAAACACGTAGATTGCATGCACAAGGCACATTCATTCTTTTATTCTGGCTAATTGGACCCCAAAAGCCCTTTGTGAATTAAGCAATGCGAGATAAGCAGAGTCTTGTTGATATATTACAAACAAATGTTACACTTTTATATGGTTATCTGGACGTTAATACAGAAAATGACGTGGTTTTAAATTATAGTGTGGGCTTACGGGGGTCAACTAACCAGGTTTCCTAATCGCAGCTCACCTGCTGAGGGATTCATTCTTCCTAATGATAGTCCACGGCCCGAAGAAGAAGATATAGGACAAGTCAGGAATGCAGGAAGAGAAGGATGGAGAAAGGGAAAAAATACAAGATCAAAAAGACGACGAGGGACCAGTAAAAAAATACAACACTTGCAACACTTTCAACACATGCAGTCTTTAAAGTGTTAGTAACATTACCAGGTCCATGCAGAATGATGTGCATAATTTTAGATGAAATCTAAGTTTACGGAGAAAAACTCAGGAAGTTAAAAAAGAAAACCACCTCATGGTACATGCAGTTAGTCAAAAAAGACTTGTTACAGGGAAAACATTTTTTACACATATTCATCAACCAGAAAATAGGACAAAAATAAATGAGATTATATGTATAAAACAATTCTTTTTTTCCAAGCAGAAAACAGTACATGGTTTGTAAGAGCTAAGGTTTAAAGAATGCCATTCAATCACTTGAAGCACAGTCCAACAAACAAGTCTCCTGCCATCCTGTCTTACTACCTAGCTTCAGTAATGACCTTCTGACTTAGCCAGTCATCTAAACTCTTTTTCATTCTCCACTAAGATGCTCTTACAAAATAGGCTTAAAAGGAATGACTAAGTAAGAGCCTGTTAATCCTTCCATTTCCCCACTGTAGCCTGCTTTATTTTTGATCCCTGGCCTTGTCAAAGGGAAAGCGTATTTTGCACCTCACTATACCCACTCTTCTGTCGGTACAGGTCCTGAGCCTTACAAGTCAGCGCTTCCTCAGCATGCCTGTTTCCAGCGGGCTTTGACCTTGTGATAAAAAGCCTAAACAAAGAAAGTCACGCAGCTGCCTGTGATTGAACAGCAGCTGCCCCTAGGACTCTATTTCTTGCAAATGTGTAATAATATTTTCTCTATTATGTAAAAAGAACAATTACTGGACTAAAATCCACCATTGTAGAGTTTAAAATCTGATCGTTTCTCAAAGATGACTTCACAATGACCTTTCAGTGTTTGCTGGAAACAAAAGCACCACACAAGGAGGTTGTCATACCTTTCTTGGACTTTCCTGCATTTAACAAAAAACAGAAGGACAAAGATTTCATTCATTCTAACACTTACAAAAGAACAACCGACAAGATGTACAAAAGCCAATGACCATTACAACTTCAGGAGTCAAGTTCCTCAGTTCTCTGCTTGGATCTCAAGATTCTCTGTTTGCATGACTCTCAAGAAAACGGTGGTGATGGAGGAAGGCTTATACTTACAGGATCGTCCTTGATGCATCCATTATGAATAGCAGCAAAAAAATGTGCATTTAAGTTAATTGTGTACATAAAAAATAAACTATAAAGTCTACTAAGTTTGAGTTAATGAAAGCGTATTAGACACGCTGGAATTTTAACTGTGTTTGCTACTTCAATGAAGTCAACAAGTGTTAACGAGACAATTCTAAAAGAATATACAATTCTTCCCTCCCGGTCTTTGTGGGTCACCTGCACGGGCTTTGTGGAAAATCCTGCCAGTTTGACTTAAGTCTGCCGTGGCTTTAGGAACTATGATTCCTGACTGCTCTGTCCCTCCTCTAGGTGGGGAGTCAAAGGCAGCAGGCTGGCCTCCCAGGACACTTGTAAGCAATACACAGAGGATTGCTGTCTACTTCGCCAGAAGCTGTCCCATCCACACCCCATGGAACTCTTTGAGCAGCTGACGCTGCAGAGCTGCAGCAACAGCTAAGCCAAACGAAGTCTTCTCAGGTGCACAGCGGCATGTTAGTGAAGAACAGAAACCCAAAAAAGACAGACCAAAGACAGCAGATTTTGCAGAGTGTATGTCCACCGTGTGACCTAAGAAAACTGGCTCCATTTTCTTCTATGAAACTAGCAGGGAGATTATTTTTATTTAAGTGGGAAATAGAGATCAGAAAAATAAGAGATGAGATGTTTCTTCAATTTCACCATATTCTCATAAGAACCTCCCTGCCAGCTATGCACCTTCCAGATATCTTCCCCAAAGAGGTAAAGACAGCATATTACAGGGATGCATGCACACCCATGTTTACAGCAGCACAATTCATAATAGCTAGATCTTGGAAACAGCATATTCGTCCATCAACAGATGAATGGGTAAGGGAAATATGACATTTATACACAATGGAGTACTATACTTACATAAAGAAAGATAAATTTGAGGCATTTGTAGGTAAATAGATGCAACTCAAGAACATGATGTTAAGTGAAATAAGTCAGACACACAAGCTCAAGTATCTCATGGTTTCTCACATGGAAAACATAAAATATACATATATGTACATAAAAAATAAAATAAGAGGTATATAGTAGAAAGAAGTTGAAAAACTTGCCCAAACTACATAGTTTGTTGTTTCAAAAATACTTTACATTTGATCTTAGCCAAAAGGCCAAGAAGAGACTCCCTTTCTCTCTCTCTCTTTTTTTTTTTTTGGAGGGGGGCGGTGCTGGGAATCCAACTCAGTGCCTTGTGCTTGCCAGGCAAGTGCTTTACCACTTGAACGAAATCTCCAACCCCTTGAAAATATTTTAATATATATTCCAATTTGTTTCACTTATACTGTTACCTTATCTAATTTGTTTCACTTATACTGTTGGTTTGTTGAGAAAAAAGTTTGTGTTATTACCCAATTGTTTCTTTTTTGTAAGAATCTTTTTGGTTTATGTCTTCTATTCTGAGTAACTACTTCAAAGATAATGATATACAACGTATTAACTATTGTTAGTTTCTTATTATTTTGTTACAAAGTTTTGTTTTATTAATAAAATAAAAAAGTAAAAAATAAAAAGGCGGTAATAACTGCTCTTGATTCTCACAAATCTATCCATTCAGGAAAAGAGGCTAATTTTTCTTACTATTTTAAGAAAAGAATTTTAACATAGAGAGTTATCATTTGTGATCCCGCCCTCTTTCCCTAAATTGCTGCAATACATAAAGCACATGGACACGCTAAATGAACTCGGCTGGATTCATGGCCAATCCAGGATTTGATGTCTTCAGTCAGTGGGAAAAATATATTTAAAAAGACATCTATTAATATTACGTACAAATGCTTCAACAGAAAACAGACTTGACCCAAGTTAAGAGTGATATATGAAAACTGAAATAGAATCATTTATTATTTATGAACATCAAAAGAGGTATTTTTAGCTTAAGAAACTATGATAAAGAAGATAAAATGCACAAATTCAGTCGAATGTATTTTATTTAAATATTATCAGTGTAAACCTCTTATAAATTACAAACCTCACAGGAATACTATAGCCTCTCTTCACTCTTAAATCACTTCTAGTAAAGACTTGAAAATCTCATCAAGTGAAATAAAATATGTTCTATATAAACACATACAGATAATACACACAAGTATATAAACTTACACATGGACATGTTATATGTGTGTGTATTATATATACACATTTTTTCTGATAAGAAGTAGTGATGATTTTCTAGCCCCAAGCGGAGAGGCTGAGCAGTCAGACTCAGCCTGCGGAGGGAAGAGTTTTCATCTCATGAATGTGCGAATGTTTTTGAAATCCAGATGCCTGTCATCCCGTTGGCTTTTCCATTTACATCCTGGGCATGTCTCCCACACTGCACTTACTACACTGTATTGAAATCATCTGTTATGTGTCTTCTTCCTCACTAGAGTATAAACATTTCAAAAGCAAGGAACATGCCACTCACTTGCATTCTTCATATCTAGCACCATTTTGCTCAAAAGTTAGGGCCAATATAGGTTGAAGATGTAAAGTACCATGTCAACACAATAAATCTATCTCAATAAGAAGCACTCTTTTGAAATGACATTTTGTAATTTCTTCCATCCCACAGAGACTAAGAATGCCACTATAAATGAAATATATTTTAGTACAAGGAAAATATGCCAAGGGCAAAGTCCATCCAAAATCTAACTGCACAATGTAAGAGCTCAAACCTACATTAAGAGGCCCAATGAAATTCTGTTCTGAGCCATGAGTGCGTTATTTATCGTGTTAGCTCAATGACTCCGCGGGAAAAGATTCATTCAACAGTGGCTCACACTGTGAGTGGCTCAGCTGCAAACCAGGAAAGAGAGCCACAAACCAAAGAGAGATCATAGTTAAGTAACCCAATAATCGCCCTGGATCGCAGTGATGTCTTTTTACTTCCTACCAATCAATTAAAAAGGTTATTCTCTAGGGGCCTTTCTGATTCCAGAGTTTTACTGAATATATAAAGTACAAGAGGTATATTTAAAATGGGCCAGCTCTATGTGTAAGTAGGAAAAATCACCTTGGTACAGTCATGATATACATACATCCTTCCTCAAAGGTGACTGTGTTAAGACTAAATTTAGGACTTTAATAGATCCCTCCTCTAGCCCCTCCTGACTCTGTTCTCACTCCTGCTGCCTGAGGCATTCTAACACGTAACAGAAGATGACAACATTTAATTTCCAAGGTACACACCTCTGAGCATCCTCCGAGACTCTGAGTCTTTGCTCATGGTGGCCAGCGAATGAGGAAGCACGCTGCCGCAGCTGTTGCTCTGCCCCAGAGGCAAGTGACCCTGTGGGAACCAGGAGGGAACACTTCAGGCACATGGACAACCAACAGTCCTTCAGGAAACGCCCACACCCTGTTTCCAAAGCTCCCATCTAAGTGTAGAGAGAGAGGAGGTAGCTCTGCGTTCCACTGCTGATGCTAAGTGGTAAAAGATCAGTCGCTGTCCTTCCCAAAAGGCTCGTGGCAGTCTCAACACCACAGAGCTTCCTCCGATGACAGCGGTTCCAAGGTGGAGGCAGCTGGGGAAGACGCTGTCTGCAATCACCTGAGAGAAACGGCAAGTTCTTCATGCAGAAGGAGCAGAGGGCGATGCAGGGACAGAAACACATGCATACCATGCAGGACAGGCAGACCTACACTTGTTCCAGCTGCCTCACAGTAGGCTGCAGACTGGGGAAACTTATCGTTATCCCAGTGGTTTTAGCAACTTTTTAAGTGGCAAAATCTTTCATGTAAATAAAATATACTTCAGACACCAATTTATATAATAGATTCAAATAAAATTACTCTGATTAAGGACAGGAGAAGTGTTCAAAGTCCGTCCAACAAAGAATCTCCTTCTCACTTGCCTCTTTCTCTCCTCCTGCAATGACCTCTGGGGCATGCCAGCAAAGGAGAGGCAGGTGCGGGGGTTCACATTCCAACTCCCCTAGTACCAGCTGAGGGGTCCTGGGTTAGTCACTTAGCTTCATTACACCTCACTTTATCCATATGCATAATCAGGACAATAATTAATAGGAAATCACTGCACAGTACTGCTCGATTTTAAAGGGGGTCAATTCAGACAGAGGGCTCACCCCCGTTTCAGTCACGTAGAAGTGACCCATAAATATGTGGTCCTGTTATTCCCAGCACCCTGCATTACATCCTATCTTATTTCTAAATATGGGAAGCAGCCTTGGGAGTCTGTCATGTTAGTGAAGGTCACTCGCCACCTTTTATCATGGTGTTAGAAAATACCTTTCGCCCCAGAACATACAATGCCAAATATTGTCTGACTAGAAGCGGTAATTTAATGATGATGGCTGCCAAACAAGCAAATGTAATGTTTACAATTTAGTGTTTTTCCTGAGAGGCTTTTGCACGCTGGGGAACATAAGGAAAAGACTCACAGAAAGTGAGGCCTGTGGCTCTTCTGAGTCCTACCTTTGGGGCGGTGCTTCTCCCCATTGTGGCACTGCTGAAATGTGGGGAGATGGAAGGTGTGGTTTTCTTTCGAGGCAAAGTGTCACTCAGATAGAGGCCTTCTTTATGCTGTTTTTTCCTTTCTTCCAGACTTCTAAAGTGCTTTAAATGCAAATGTAAAGCAAAATAGCAAAACTTGACTAACTGAAACAGATCACTGAAGAAATGAAGAATTACGAAATTACAAAGAGGTTTTGAAATTTTAACACAGATTTTTTTTTAATTATTCAACTTCTCCTTGTGCTCAAACAGATTAGCATTTGATGGTACTAGACACTGAACCTACATTTTTAAAATATTCACTTTTCACTTCTGTAGTGCCTGCTGCCCCGGGGCCTCAGGACAGCTGACAAATTATACTGGTCACCATATGGACGGCAGAACAGCCAGTGGCCAAAGCGAGTCGCCGATTGTGCCCTTAGACTGTCTGGACAGTTCTGTGTGACGGCAGAGACCCCAGTGTAAGGAGGACAAGAAAGGGAGAAAGATCAGGATGAAGATGAGACTAGCAGGTGAACAGGGAAGTCGTTTGAAAATGGCAATGACACTTCATCGCATAAACATTCCAAATCCACATGAAGTTTCCAAAGAAGAGATCCTCTGGGGTTATCTTTGCACTTAAAAAGATCTTGGTCAAAGAGATCTTACAATAATAGCTCATATTTAAAAATCCTCTAGTTGCCTATTGTCTTTCAGAGTCCTAAGGCAAGATCTCTGCCAGTTTGAAACTTAGCCAATTTTCTTTCTTTTTTTTTTTTTTTTGGTCTACTCCCCTCAAATGTCCTCAAGAGCAAAGTGATTTCCTAATTAAATGTACTTTAGGTTTGATCACTTTAATGCCAAGCTCAGGATACTGAAATATATAAAAATTAATGCATGCCAATTATGACAAATACCTACTTTGTAACTTTACAATGATCTATTTATACTAGCTAATATTTATTGAGAGATTGCTCTATGCCAGGTTTGATGTTCTCACTATATTATCTCATTAAATCTTACAATAATCCTGTGAGGTAAGTACTACATCCTTATTTTACAAATGAAGACTCCAGGGTACAGAGGGGTTAAATAAACTTGCCCAAGGTCATACAGCTAGGAAGTGACAGAGCTGGAATTCACAGCCAAGCAGTCCACATTACCATAATAATAATGCCCATTTTTAATAGAAAAATGATTCAGAACATAGCAGTTTTATTCCCACTATTACCAATTGTCACAAGTTCTGAAATCAGAACTTCCCAAGATTGTACAGTGGCAGCTTAATAAAATAGGAAAGAAACTCCATTCACAACAGCTTAATTCACATTTGCAGAAAACAGTAGGGCTCTTCTACTGGCACAAAGATGTCTTTTACCCTCAATGAAGCTGTTACTGAGAGAAACATAACATCAAAAAGGAGGTATTTAGTCCTCCCATTCTCCAGTTATTTGCTTGTAGACATCACTTACTGGATCCACTGTTACCATCAGTTGTACATCAGCCCAGCTAGCTGTAACTCGAAGGTAGGGAGGAGATGCATTCTTTTAACAAATGTTAACAGTAAAGGCATCTTCAAGAAATGGGAAGGGAAAGTCGGTCCTAAGAAAGCAGAACTTGAATTCTTTGAGGATCTAGTGACCATATAAGTTGAAATAGAGTTTTGGAAGAGCTTTTTTTTTTTAATATCAGAGCACTAATATATACTTCAGTGTATTAAAAATGCATTGGAATAATAAATTATTTAAAAATTTGGTCAATAAAAATTGTTTTTCTGTAGATCTAATGCGCTACTTGTGATGTGACCTTGGACAAGCTACTTAACTAGGCTTAGCCTCAGTCCCTTAAACTTCACTGAAGATAATTCTTTTCACAGGACTGTTAGAAGGAAGAAAATAAATATTTGCTTGGCAAATTCTGACACACAGCAAGAGAATGATGGTTATTATTATGATTTGAGTAATGTATAATAAAAATACTTTGTGTTAACACACAAGCTTTTACATTATGGATTTCAGGGAAATACCAGCATATTCAGAGAACCTGAGACAAACTGCAATATTCTGAAATGGGAACTGAAGTGTGAAGATGTGATATTTGCTTAAACATATCAAAAGTCATTGAGAACAATCAAGCTCTGGAAACTTTCCAATAATCCCAACCACCCTCAGAACATACTAAATGTCCTTAAGGAAAACAAAACAGAAAAACAAAGGTGTATGCAACTTGTCTTTTAAAAAATCACCTTGGAAAAAGTTGAAGAAGAGACTACATAAGTGACTTTGTTACCAAGGTAAAACAAAACTCCCGTACTCTGAATACCAGTCCCTAATTACCTGTTGCTCCTGCTGCTGTTGCCTTCTGTGTTTCTTAGCTGGTAGAGGAGGAGGTGTGTCATTTAGAGGGAAAGAATCGACAGATGTAGCCATGTCTTCCGGCCAAGGGACTGATGGAGGTTGAGTGACAGGATGAGGAGAAAGGGTGGAAGGAAACATAAATCCAGAACAGACAGGTGATCTTTGCTTTACAGGAGAAAGAAAAGGTATATATGTGTCCACATGAAATGAAAGGATAAGACAAAGAAATGAAATTGTTCTGTTTCATTATATATTAGTTGAGAAGTCACAAATGATGAGCAATATCTTTCAGTGTCGTCTCTTGTTAAAATCTCACACTATGATCAACTCAGGTCACAACAAAGTATCTTAATTTACTATTATTGGCCAATCCCTACAAGGCTTTACAGAAGCATATCATTAAAAAAAAACCCTAGATTGCAAAATAAAATAGAAAACAAAAACCAAACTGGAAAAGTGATTCAAATCAAAAGTTTTAGACAGGTTTTGGAATTTCTAAGAAAACTAGGTCAGGTTCAAGTGCTACAGTGTCAAACTTACTACCTGAAGTTCCTTGTCCTAGTCCTGCACTTTGTAACATGTATTTCATGGTTTCTAACATTTTAAGTGATCAAACAGCAGCCCCAACTTGTTATGTTTTATAAACTTGGCATCACTCTGGCGCTCTGGCCAAACAGAGACCTAACTGTCCCATACACTTCTGTTTAACTTGTTTCCCATCAACCAGGGGTTAATTCTGACATGAGGGATGGTGGTGAATGAAATGTTGTGCCCACACACCTCTGGACTCTGTGGCTGGCTCATCAGCACAGCTGAGGCAGGCTCAGTGGCAGCAGCGTCAGCATCAGCGGGGAGCTGAGTGGAAGGGGAGAGATTCGTGGAATGGCCACATGGCTCATTAAATTCATTTACACTGAGATAGCCCTAAAAGGAGGAATTCAGAAGTTAGACACAAAGAAAGCAAAAGCGGAGGCATGCGAGAGTATTAATGTTTCCAGTACAATGGAGTTAGGTGACAGCGGCACAGCCAGATATCTGGGAATTAACACATGTTTCATTAAGAGGATAATCAGCAATTAAAATGGATTCATGATGCTTAATCTTGAAAAACGGCATTCTAAACATTAAACATAATTCTTCTAGTGAAATCAAGATGGCTCTATTATAAGCAACACTACACCTTCAATTTTAAAATATCCAGCAGTAAATCAGCATTCATTCTGTGGATGAAATAAGGTTGTCACTATATATACACTGAGAAGACTCACACATCAAAAAATCCCAGAAACAAAGCTGACAGTGCAATCAGTCACTCCCTAATTCAAGAACCTTTTCCACAAATCTTCCCTCAGAGACTTTGCCCTCTTCTGTTTCTTGATGAATTCATGTGTCAGTAAATGTGAGCTGAAGGTTACTGGATTTCACACTAAGAAAACATTTATAAATCTAATTTGTTTCTAATGGAATTTAGCTTTGGGGCATGTCAATCGAATGAAAACAAAAAGCACACTGTCTTGTTATTCAGGTGAGCGCGCGCGCGCACACACACACACACACTCTCTCACACTCACAACTGGATGGTGTTTCAATTTAAGGCATTTTCCTGAACCTCCAACTCTTTCCCAGGACAGAGAATTTCCAGTTATATCTAAACACAGTAATTCAGTTCTGGTTTCAGCTTAGAGAAAATACTTATACATCAAAGTTTTGAAGAATCAAAATGTTTTTGTGGAAAAGGTACTTGAAAATTTTCATGGAAAGTAATTACACAGATCAATCACAATTTTTTTTGTGTGTGCCATACAAATAAAGCAATGTGAAAAAGAATAAAGTATGTAAAATAAGCCTCTCTTTTAAAAGTGAAATGGAGTTATTTGGATTCTTAATTGGCCCATCAATATTTTCAAAAAGTGACCCCAGAAAAGGCAACATACTGTGGTGCGACGCTACTGAAGGAAAAACTCTAGGCTGGAAATCAAAGTTTTTATTGAGAACTTTTATGACAAAGCGAAGGAAGCTAGATTTAACTGCTTACCAACTGGATGTATCACAGTCTTGTACTTTCAAAATGGCCATAGATACTACATGAAGTCTTATAAGGTTAAAGCAAATAAAGGAAGTAATTAACTAGATGGTCAAATTTCATTTTTTATGTGACAATGAATCAGAAAGACAATTAGCAACTTTTGCTCAGTTGATAGAATGTTTCAAAGACAAGGATTGAGATTCCTTAAATGGTAACAGATCATACAACCTAATTGCTTCAAAAGTGTGTGCTATCTGTCAAAAGTGAGAGTTCCTTACAGAGTAAGGTCATAAATTCACCACTCCTCAAAAAAAAAAAAAAAAAAAAGAAAAGAAAAGAAAAAGAGAGCGAGAGAATAAAAGAGAAAGCAAAGACAGGAAAACAAAGTCAAAACATCTTATGATCAAGTCTTTCTGGTGCATGAAAGAGACAAGATGATATCTATCTACTCAAACAGCATAAATGGTGCAGATATGCAGTACTCAAAAAGCCAAGTGTGCTTTTGACACTAAAAGCCTGCAAGGAAAAAAAAAAAAGACTAACTGCATAATAGACAATGAAAGACTTTAGTTTTCTATCAGGAGATGAAGAGACCTTAGAGACCACCCCCAATTCATCTGGATATCACAAACCCTTCAAATTCAGCATGTGCAAGGTCAAAATCCAACTCTTTCCTTTTGAACTTACTCTTTCCTCTATCTTCTTCTCTATAGCAGTAAAAGATACCATCAGCCTCATTATTTAAACTGAAATAATGGCATCATCCCAGACCTTTCCATTTACTTAACTGCCACATCCAACCTATCAGCAAGAAGTTTCAATTTTACCTCTAAAATACACTGTAACAATCCAACTAATTTTCTCTGTCTGTCATTGCTCTAATTTAAGCCTCTGGATCTCCAGCCTGTATATTGCTATCACCTTCATGTCCCCTTACGTCTCCTACACCTTATAATCCAATAGTCACTGAGCAGCCCAGAGTGATCTTTAACAAACGTTCTCAAATAATGTCACCTCTACTTAACACCACTTAATGGCTTCTCTTCACACATAAGATAAGCTACATTTCAGGACCATGACTCACAAGGCTTGTACCTTCCTATCCCACTGACATTATCCTACACCACTATACTCCCTTTGCAACTACCCTTTGTTCACTGAACCTACCACTTCTATGTTCTGAATGATGGAGACAAACTACAGAACTGAATAATTTAACAAAGCTATTGTACAAATACTTCTAAAAACTGCTTTTGAGGCATACATGCAGTTATACGTACTATTGTATATGTGCAGCCAAAGTGAGTACATCATACCTATTATTGCGATGAGCATTTTCTATACCTACTTACACACACACACACACACACACACACACACACACACAAATTTTCTTTGTGGAAATTCCTATCTCTACTCTTTTTTAATAAACTTATAAATAAAAGTTCTTTTGGTTACACAATTTTTTATGTAGATGCAAGCTGTTCCCTAAGCTGATGAACATAAGAAAATATAAAGAACACAACTTTCTCAGTCAGCACTATAATTTTCCAAGTCAGAATTAACAATGCTGTCAGTAAAATGCTGCAAGGGGATGTTCCAGAAAGAGAGGGCCTGGGAACGATGGATGGAGCACACACACTGAATGTAAGTAGGAGTTCCCACTTAGAGGAAAAAGTTGCAGAAACGGCATTGGGGAGAAAAACAGAGAAGAAATAAATCAGATTATCTTCTCAAATGCTGGAGGGAATTTTCCTGTTCTCTAAGACTCAGGAGAAAGAGGAGCAAAATAAAATAGAAGGAGTGATAAAGGAGATTGCAAGAGGGGAAGTAGAGAATGTAAAGCTCATCTTGGTCTAGACGTTAGAAGATTCTAAATGTTTTGGAAACTCCAAGATATGTTTCAGTCTCTGCCAAAAAACTAAACACACACACACTCACACACACACACACACACACACACACACACACACACACACACACAAACCAACAGCATATGTACATTAGACAGGAAGATAATTCCTGGAACTCTCAAAACATACACTAATGAAAGGCAAGAAAACCATCAAAGCACTGAGTGCCTTCATGTGCCATTTAAGTTAATGTTTTTACTATTTAGTTAATCACACAAAACGGAGATACTTCTTATTGCTAAGGACGCATACAAAAAATTATGGCTTACCTCCTTTAAAGTATTGGGGTTAATAGGAAACCCTTTTCCTCCAGAAAGGCTGGAGTATTTCTTTTCCAGATTACAAAGATTCTCCTTTTCCTGAGGAAAAACAACATCTATTAAGCTTGAAGTTAACTTTAGATGCAGCTAAGAAGCACAGTAACTCTGCATTATAGACAAACATCAACACCACACACTTGCCCCATTTCTATTTCCTCTCCCCATACTCAGTCAACACTTCACATTGTATATATCTCACCTTCTGCTAGCTGATATGATCCATGAATTGTGTTCAGCATATTTAGCTATGTAACCTTTCATGTGCTTAAAAAATTAAAAAAAATAAAGAACTGAAATTCTAGTTGAAGCGAGAATAGAAGGAGGCACACTGTGAGTCTTTCACAGACTTTATCTTTCACGTATTTTCTAAAGTCAATTTTTTATTTTTTTAAGAAACATAATCATGTGCCTTCTGGTGATGTAATATCACAATCCAATAATATATTTTCTTCTGGAACCTCTGTAGTAGGAACTGTATGATCTGGAAACTGTGGGCCTATGTTCAGTTAATCCAGTATTAAGCAGCTTTCAGGAAAAATATGCATGGGTCACATTTTTTATTTATTTTAGCATAATCCATATACAGAAAGATGCAGATCCTAAGTATATAATTTGATGACTTTTAACAAATGAAAAAATATCCCAACAAATACAAAGGGCACTTTTTATCATTCCTGAAGTTTTCACCTGACACTTCCCAATTAGTCCTCTTCTCAATGGGCAAGCCTTGTTCTGATTTCTAAGGCTGTAATAGGTGGAATCATACAATATGCACTCCCTTTGTGTAGCCTTCTTCCACTCCATGATATTATATGTATCTATAGTTCAGTCTACTTTATTGGGTTTTTTGTTTGTTTGTTTTTTGAGACAGGGTCTCACTATGTGGTTCAGGCTGGCCTTGAACTCACAGCAATCCTCCTGTCTCAGCCTCCTGAGTGCTGGGACTACAGGCATGTTCTATCATGCCTAGCCAGTCTGCTTTATTGTTCAAGAGTACTACATTATATACGTATACCCGACACCTTATTTATCCACGCACCTTTTGGTAAATATTTTGATTGCGTCTAGGTTTTGGAGGGGGGTATTATAAAAAAAGCTACTTTAAATACTCTCATACATGTTTTTTTACAAAGAGATATTTTTCATTTCCCCTGTGTAAATGTCTAGGAGCAAAACCGCCTGGTCACAGGCTGCACGTGCATTTAAAAGCTACAAATAAACTACCAAGGAGTTCTCTGAAGGGGCTGTACATTTTACACTCGCATCAGCACTCCACATAGGTTCTAGTTCCTTGACTTCCTTGCTGACATTTGCAAATTTTACTTTTAAACTTTAGTCATTTTAGGTGGGGTGAGATAAATCATATGATTAATTTACACTTCCCTGATGACCAATGATGAGTATTTCTCCATGTGATTTATTGACCCTTCACAGATCTTCTTTTGTAACATGCCTGTTCAAGACTTTTGCTGACTTCTTAAAAGTTTACTGATGAGTACTTACTGAGTTTTAACATATTCTAGATACAATTATTACCTCTGTGATTTTCTGTAAGAAATCTTTACCTAAGACCGCAGTGTATTTGCACTCGTGTTTTCTTCCGGAAGCTTTGTCATTTCAATATTTTCATGTAGGTCTAAGAACTGCCCTGAATTAATTTATGTATGTGATACAAGGATGTTGATGACTATTTGTTTCTATGGTTACACAGCCGATCCACTCACTGAAAAGATTTTCCTTTCCCTACTGAACTGGTTCAGAACCTTTGTCAAAACACCAATAGCTTATGTGTGACCTGTATCTGGACCCTCAGCTCCATCCCACTGATTTGTATGTTTATTTTTAGGCCAGCACCACACTGTCTTAGACGCTAGCTTTGTAGTACAACTTCAAGTGAGACAATACCATCTTCCTTAGTTAGACTAGGTTCTTTGTATTTTCATATATAGTAGATAGCTGTTATTGTCAGAGTTGTATTTTATAATGTTATCACAAACACTGGACCACTATTCCTAAAGGAAATTAAGGGATGTGTTCCTCTAAGCCTCTAGTCATAACATTTTTGTCAACTAATCCATATACAACTTTGTTTCATGTGTCCCACCCTCCCCGCCCCTCGCCTCCTCTCCTCTCTCTGTGGTATGGGGGACTGATCCTAAGGAGTACAGTGCAACGTCTCTGGCCATTTTTATTCTTTCGAGTCAGGGTCTCACTAAGTTGATTAGGCTGGCCTAGAACTCAGGACCCTCCTGCCTCACCCTCTCAAATAGCTGAGATTATAGGCATGCGCCATCTTGCCTGTAATGTGTGTTTCTTTTGAAGACTCATGCCTAAGTGAAGTTTATCTAACACATGTATTTCCTCCATTAAGATACATCATGGTCTTCTCAGACTTGGGGACACAAGGATGGCACTTAGTACTATACTTGGGAGCCATTTTAAACAGCAAAATCACTAACAACTGCACGAAAATGTGAAAACATGGCCTTTGATAGTCTGTAAGAAAGAGACTTGTTTCCAAGATGAGAACTGAAGCCACAAGGCAGGGTGTTGCCTTGCTCAACCTCAGCGAGGCTTGTGCACGTTGAGAGATTCAAAATTTTCACTGCTCTGTGTCTGTGAATGACGACAAAAGCAACAAAAGGATTGATTTTGGGGTTACAAACTCATTTTAGCCAAGTAGGTAAGATCAGAATAGGGAAACCACGAATAATGAAGAACAATTATACATTTTCACATGGACTTGTCAATTTCTACAAAGGAAAAGTTTGTTGAGATTTGGAGACTGAAATGTATCTATAGATCAGTTAAGGGGGAAACAAAATCTTAATGGGTTATGGACTGTGATTTTTTAAACTCAAATTACATTTTGCATATATTTGAATGAGTAAATGTTGTATCTGTAATTATATTTACTTATCTGTAAAATTTCATCATTTAAGAGATTTTCTTTTTCTTAAAATTTTACGAACTACTTAAATACATACACTATTTTCTTTAAGCTGTGCCTTTGAAAATTTAAGAAATTTTTCTATTAGAACATGTTTACAGTGCATAATGATCACAATCATCATGGAGAATTTATACATAACACATCTTAGTTCATTTTTTTATCTCCTTCCTCACTCTTCTCTCCAACCCTTTCCCCCTCTCCATTTGCAAAAGCCCATTTCCATTCAACTCCTTCAACTCTTTTTTAAAAACCCCCTTTCCATTCCTTCCTTCCCTCCTCCCCCATCTCTTGTTCCCCTTCCCAATTTCAGTACATGTGCTGCTGAAGCGAGCACTCCCCTTCCCATTTAAAAAAGTTCTTCCTACTTTCTAATATGTATCCTCTATTTTATGTGCCTTTGACTATCACATGCAAAGGGTGAAATGGTTGGAGGGAGTAAAGCAGGGGATAGGGATGAAAAGTACGACTCTATTCAGAGACTTCTAGATGGTGTCAGGGATCTGTGTGGGCCGCAGGGAACCTTGAGAGAACTCATATTCAATGTGAAGGACCCATTTCCTCTTTCTTAACTGATACACAGCCAAGAAAGGAAAGCTCATTTCTTGCAGATGGGACCATGGTACAGTGTCAGGTTTCAATCTTTTATTCTGAATTTGATCCTTCTCCTGTACTCCATTCTAAATCCACCACATCTTTTCATAATGCCAGGTATCATTTTTCTAGGTCGCAGCTTGCATTCGGGGCTCACACCGCTGGCCAGCCCCATCAACTTTGATTAATGTTTGGTGTCATATCCCTTAAATTACACCAAGGACCATGTCAGAAAGCTAACCCACAAGTTGTGTTTTACTCTCACTGGCTGAAGGACTCCTTCTGCATGTAGTCACTTCAGGTGATGTAACAGGTAGGAACATAGTTCCTTGGGTGAAGATGATCATGCCATGCTTTTAACCATAACCGACGGACTGTCTAGAAATCTGATTAAATCAAACAAACTTCAATGTGACATCTTCCAGGAAGAAACATACACACAGATAATGAGTTCAAACACTGGAGCAGATGAGCCAAAATATTCAACAGCAATAGAAAGAACACTTTTTCCTTAAATCTATCATAAATTAGTATTAAAATACTGTATATTTTAGGTACTTGATGAAAAATTTGTTTTATTTAATGGAGGAAAATAAGTATAGATTTTCTAGTGTGGATTTTTCACAATGTGGAAAAAAGCACGAAGAAAACATTCTTGTTTATTTTCTGAATTGCAGTTAATCACTCACAGAGTATCAGCTTATTAATGTGAAAGTATAAATAAAATATATATACATACAAAAGTCTTCCTTAAATTAATAGGCATTCACTATTAAAAAGGATTTATTTTGAAAGAGGCAGCCTTCCCCATGTTGGAAGCTGTGTATTGTAACCAGGGCTTAACAGGAAATACTTACTCTTTGTAGCATCATTATTAAGTTATTCTTTTCTTTCACAAAATGATCTTGTTCTCTCTGAGCCTGCTGAACAATATGATTGGCTTGTTTTTTCAATGCAGAAATTTTCTCCTAGAAGAAAAGCGGTGATCACAGAAAGATGTACATTAGACAGTCAAGACTGCCAGTCTGTCTTGGAAAAGGGTGTAAATCTTTTTTACCATTGTTATTAACAGTGACCATGTTTCACTTACTGGTGGGTAGTCATTACTACTCAGACACCATGAGGGATTTGCTTTGGGTTTTTTTTTTGTTTTGTTTTGTTTTTTTTTTTTTTGCATGCTGGGCATCAAACTCAGGGCCTTGCGCTTTACCACTTGAACTAAATCCCCAACCCTGAGGCATTTACTCCAACTTGCAAAGTTCATTGCTTTTCTTTCTTTCTTTTTCTTTTATTTTTTTCTCCCTTGGTTTTGGTTTTTGATTTTTTGAGACAGGGTCTTGCTATGTAGTCCAGGCTGGACTTGAACTTATAATCCCCCAGCCTCCTGAATGCTGGAATACAGGTATGCATCATAACGCCGAGCTCTCAATATTTTTCTTTATTTAGGGCCAATACACTTCAACTGATTTAAAACCTACTCTGAAGAATGCAGAAGTCAACAGGAAATCTTGTTTTAGGCTAACAATGAATTTTTGCCATTGTGTTGAGAGATGCCTGATGGGAAGAAAACACAGGAATTTCTTATTTAAACCGAGATTTTAAGAAGTCACCCTCTCTGTCTTTCCTTCCCTCCATTTTATCCCCTAATTTTATCAGGTTATATGGCATTCTGGGATGTGACACTAAATTCTGGAACAAGAGTTGAATTCTGGCCACTCAGCTACAGGCTGAGTGGACTCTATAGAATTGAAACGCCATTCTCCTGGGCTATTTCTAAAGGTAGCAAGTTATCAGGTGTACAGAATTATTCTGAATTTACTTACTGTGGTTATAACAGGAAGCAGTTTAAAGCAAGCATCTGAATTCCTGATTTCTGTGACTTGGTTTTTACATAAATGAAAAAATGGGTATTTCTTCCATAAATGCATGTAGAGCATTATACAACAACTGCAACCTGTCTCCATTTATCTAGTTCAGAGAACCATTTGCTATTCTATATACGGCAGGCTCCACGGAGTGTCAAATACGATACGATTAAATACATGAAAAGATGCAGATACAAAAACAGGCACGAGCACACCATAACTACACGAATAATCATTATCGGCACACAGTGAGGAGTGTATTTTGATCTTTCCCACTAACCATCAGCTGGCAGAAATACCTTTCTAGTGACGATGTTCCGCTGGTACTCGGCTACTTCACGCAGGAGCTGTTGGGTCAAGTTCTCCTTCTCCTCATCCAGACGGCTCTCGTGTTCAAGCTGTTGGAATTCCAGGTCTTCAAAGTGTTTGCTTTCAACATCCAAGAGGTCAGCATCCTTTGGAGAATGGGGAATGAAAACAAGACACACCAGGATGGCTGTAACCTGCCTAACTGAAGAAACAGTTACTAAGAGCAGTAAGTCTCCAGCTGCGGCCAGGGATAGAGTGCGTCGGAGCCCACCGCAGCACACTGGCTGTGGGAGAGGGACGGGTGGGCACCGTGCAGAGGGCAGCAAGAGCTTCCCAGCACTTTCGGGCTGCTTGGTGTGTGTAGGAATTCTTACTTTAAGCTACTAGGTAGATTTAAAATGCAGAGTGAAGTATAAAAACACTTCAGTAAATAGCATAAATACTATTTGTAGAACAAAGATGAGACATGGGCACTTAAGAAAATTCTTCTTTACACAATTTTCACATTAAATATGAAATGAGACTTTAGTGTAGAGATTAAAGTTTCAAAAGTTAGCATATATACAGACCTGAGGTCTCTTAAAGGGGTCCATGTACCCCAATGATGCATGGCACATTCCAAGGAGATGTGAGGGCAAACTGAGACCTTCTTTATATATATATGTTTGGTTTTAAAATTTCTTAATTAATGTCTTCTAAAGTGCATTCCAGTAGAGTAGTATATACACATAACTTTCTTTAGTGTGGATGAAATAAATGTAATACAGATTATGTATTATACACATAGGACAGGCATGCTCAGATAATTTTACTGAAGGGATAAGCAATCAAAAACACTTGGACATAGACTTTGGGTGATAATGATGTGTACTGTGGGCTCAGCAACTGTAACCAACGTCCAGTCTAGTGGAGGACACACGCATGTGTGGGGCAGGGAGCATGTGGGATAGCTCTGTGTCTTCTGCGCAGCTTTTGAGAACCCAAAACGGCTCTTAAAAGAAAAAAAAAAACTATTAAAAACATTTTGAGATGGAAGTTTTTAAACCGTGTTTCTATGAGCCCATTAAAATTATCTCCAAAGCTTTTTACTGTAAAGAATAGAGTCAAAGTTTTCTTCATGCGCAAAAGGTCAGTCAAAAGGTAAGCACCATTACTCTGAGAAGACTCTCGAGGACATTTCAGAAAGGCCAGAAATCCATAAAATTAGATGGTCTAGAATAAGCCTTCCCCAACCCACAAGATACTTGGAGATAGACATGTGTTTGTGCATCTGCGTTCATGCAAGGGTTGGTACACATTGTATAAATTATTCTCCAATTCACTTTGTAAAAAAACCATCTGTTTAATATTGGAGCTTGACAATTATATATGTGGTACTGTAAAATAATTTTTTTAAATTGTAATTTACAAATGATCTATTACCAAAATGAAAAGGCAGTTGGGCAACATAGCTAAGTTTCTACATAGCTAAAAGAGTCAGGGCGTTTTGTTGTTGCTCAACAAAATCCTCAAAGATGGTTAGAAAAATAATTAGATGATAAATTAGCTCTATCTCACTATTCAACCCCACCCTTTTCTGATTTTTATTCTATGAATAATTAAAGCTTTTGGTTAAATGGTATATATTTCTACCTTTAGCAATGAATTATATTCTCGGGATGATTCAGAGAAGGGTTATTACTTATCACGCTATTTTGATCAATACTATAGCAGCAAGATTATGATGGTAAGGTAGACTAGATTCTCAAAGTTTAAAAGCAGAAAAAACATCATTGGAAAAACCTATTCAGAATTTCTTAAAATCTCTTTATATTTTGTTTCACTAAAAAAAAAGTGGTTTCGGCGTTATGTTTTTGGCTAACATTTCCAGTTACCAGTTATATTTCAAGTTTATAATTTCTAAAGAATTAACTCATTAGAGGGGTTAAGAAACTAAGAGATAAGTGTTATATCTTGAAACAAAATACCTGCAGTTTTGAAATAATATACCAGGCAACGTTTTCACTCATACAGGCACATATACTCAGGTTTTCAATGTTTTTCAAGTAAGCTTAGTTTGCAGTTAAAGATTATTAAGAAAAAAATTAATAAGCCCGTTTTGGGTTTTTGAATAATCTATCTAATTTGGGCATACGACTCCTAATATACGCATTTCACTATGCTGGTCCACTGCTTACTCTACATCTGGTTAATATATAACATGTGTTATTTTAACCCTGCATGAAGGCCACAGAGTCAATAATTTACTTGTAAATATTTAAACCACTAAATGAAAATAATAGCACACTGGGAAGAAAAGTTGAAAATTAAGCTAAGCTCATTACTCAAGATTTTGCTGGTATAATCATCTGATCAAGCCACCTAAACCATTAAAATATGTGTATACAAACCTACACTCTGAAAGAAAAGCTATGTAAGAGGAAGAAGAAACCTTTTAAAAGATTTTAGATAAGAACAGGATTCAAGGAATGGAATTTGGGGACAGAAGTAGCTTAATGGAGACTGAATAATATATACAGAAAGCTCAAGGTCAAATACATTGACCAACTGAGTGGATTTTAACTAAACTCATTAAAAGGACAGTGCATATCTCTACTGATTGGTAAGCTCAAAGGCCAAGAATAAGACAAAATAAAACAAAACAAAACAATAGTGGCACTAAAAAAATTCCGTGCCATTCCTTTTTTCTTTCCAATAACTTTTTTCAGAATTTATTAGGCAGAAGTTTCCATGGAGATCTTTGTTTTCTTTGCCTAATAGCGGGACAAAAGGAAGGGAAGAGATGTGGTATGACCAGGAGTGATTGTGGAAATAATCTCATGGTGTCTTAGTATCCTAAGGCCTACGGAAGTCGAATGACTTTTCCAAGACTAAGGGATAAACTAATTTTAGAGCTGGCAATATAAAAATTGTCTCTTTATTGTGAATATTATTGCATAGAATTTTTTTTTAACCAAGAGATTCAAATCAACAATTCAGTTGAGCAATTATCAAGAGTGAAGGAAAATTGTGCCCACCAGATACCTGTCTTCTCCACTGAACAGATGACCATATCTTGGCAAATGAAAGACTCATTCAAGTTCAACTTCCTTTTCCACACTGCTAGAATGGCAGGATTGGTGAGGCCATATTGACTATACAATAACGATAAGTCATGAAGTTAGCATCAGCTAAAAACTATACTTAGACTCTAAAGAAATGATTTAGAAGTAAGAAGTCCAGCCATAAGATTATAATGTTTTATGCACAAGATCATCACATAATTTTAGTCTAAGTATTAATTAAGTACAACATGAAGTTTAGGAAAATGATTCTCCTCCTATTCTTTTTTTTTTTAATCTAAAGGGACTGGTAATGTAATCACATTAAGTGTAGTAAAATAAATTTGTATGAAATCTATTTTAAATGCCTTCAGGAAAGCTTTGTAATGAAGTGATACTGGAAAGGTCTGAGGTCTGAAGAGAAATGAACTGTGACAACACAGGAAGTTCCTGGTATGAATGGAATTCTTCTGAATTTTTACTCATTAAACCAAGAGATTGGTGAAGAGTTACACTGGTCATCATCCCTGGAACACACAGTTAGTAGACATTTTATTATCAGATGGGTAGAAGCTACAATATGCCTTTTATCTATGCTATGGAAAGGAGTTTTATGATAAGAATTTTACATCCTGTTTGAAGAGGAAGGTGAGGGAGTCTTTGCCTTCAATTAATGGAACAAACTGTCTATCACATTTCCTCGCCAATTTATACTCAAAATCTTTAGAACGTATATAAATTTATGAGTTTTCCAATAGAATCCAAATCATGCAAATAGAAATTATTTACATTAACCTGAATCCACGTTATTAATAGACTGTACTGGCCTTTTCTTTCAAAACAATGTTTATAAAGGACAGAATTAATGAATAACTAGAGAAAAGGAAAAAGAAAATATATAACCATGATGATGAGCCCAAATAAAGAATTATGACTACGTAAGTCACAATAAAGGGGACTGAAAACAGTAAACAAATATAAAATCCAGGCCAGGCATGGTGATGCCTATAATACCAGCACTCAGGAGACTGAGGCAGGAGGACTGCTGGGAGTGGGAGGCCAGCCTGGGCTACATAGTGACTTCAAGGCCAACCTGAACTACATAGCAAGATCCTATTTCAAAACCTCTCCCACAAAAAAAAAAAAAAATTATTCCACTATTCCAGTTTTCCCATCTTTTATGAACTGGCATCAATACCATTACAAACTAAAATATTTTAACAAATACTAGTGTTTTCCCAATCACTGGTATCACAACATAGCCTGAGAATTATGACACCAAGAGATAGGAAAGTTTTTCTTCTTACAGCAAATTCAGCTTTACTGAATGAAAATGAGTAAAGAGGAAGAAGTTTCGGTGAAACTACCTTTGCTTCAATATTGTAGGAAATAAGCATGAAATTGTTATGCTGCCATTTAACCTGGCTGCACTGGGGACTCTTCACTAGAATGGTCTCAAGCTCACCAGCACGCTCGTTTTAACTGTGATGCTTTATTATCTAGTGATGTCCTCAGAAGCATCAAGTATTTTTGTACTAAAGGTCATCTTAAAAATTTTCAAGTTTGTTATTTTAACCCTTTTTTTAACCCGCTCATTCTTTAGAACATACAACCAAAACATGAATGAAACTAGCCTTATTGACCTGTGTGAAATCATAAATTATTACTCACTCAGGACAAATTACTATTACATGCTTTCTTTAGAGGTTCAAGACCATTAACGACTGATTCTCCAGGATCACAGCTGATTAGAGGAAGCAATTCAGTTGTCAATAGGCTACGTGTCCTATTAACATGCCAGCATTTGTTAAATTATCCACACAGGAAGTCTCCTTTCAGAAGACAACCAGCATAGTCATTTTAAATACTCCCAGAATTAGGGATAGGAGACTAACCAGATAAACTTTAATTAGAAGGTATATGTTGCAATAAGCTTTAAAAATTTAGGATGTTCATAGGAGAAGATGCTGAGGGCATTCATGACTTCCTGCTTCTCGGATCTCAGTGTTTCACTGCTGAAATTATGCTCATGCCTTGAAGGTCACTAAGCAACAGAAAGAAAAAGAAAAAAAAAAGTGATGGTGGAGGGCAAATCAGAGAATAGGATAATTTTTGGAAAAGAATAAAAAATCGAGCTAAGGAAAAACAGTTCAAGGGCAACTAGTGCTTTTACAATACAGCAAAGACTACAGGGAAAGATGTAGTTGACTTAAATGCTACAAACCTTGGTTTTTGTTACATGTCTTAGTTCTAAAGAACGACTCGAGAAATGCTTTGACATTATAAATTAGGGGAAGGATTCTAATAAGGAATGTTTAACTGATCAGCATAGAATAATGTATACTATTAGCATGCATATTTCTATTTATAAAGTGTCTGATGACTAGAACTTATGCAAATTTATGCTGTGTGAAGCAGTAAGTCATAGGCATATGGAACTTAATAAAAAACAAGCAAACAAAACAAAACAAAAAGAAAAAGAACTGGCGCATTCCTGTTTGCTACTGACCCTCTTCAGTTGTTGCTGTAACTGTTCCCTCATGGACTCAGGACAATTGTCCAGCTGGGTCTTCTGCTCGGAGTAAAGCTCCTGAAGCCTCTCTAGTTTTTCCCTTTCAGCATCAAGCTTTACCTTCTCCTGAAGTTCAGAAATCAGAAAATAGAAGAATAGAAATTACCTTTCACACCCAGGCAGGTGCTAGTGAACATTTCCAAAGGAAAATGCAAACATACGCAAGCTCTGTACATGCTACAAATGTAGAAAAACAACTGATTAGTGATCAGGTTAAAGGGGCATAAATGGAAGTTAAGACAAGGAGGCCCAGAGTCTGCATTCCAAAATAGTTCACTTCACTGGGTATGACAACGACCCGCCCTTCCTTCCTTCCGTCCTTCCTGCCACCATGTTACAAAGGCAGGGGAAGCAATGTGAAGACTGAATATTGCTCATCAAATTCAACAAAACAATAACAAAAAATGCCAACCAAATTGGTAAGTTAACCTTGAAAACAGTCACTTGTTAGAGAACCAAACAAAGAAAAAGAGGTATTTATTTACCTCGAAGTACTATCATGGTCCAATTTCCTCGAGGCCCTTGCTAAGCCAGTTTTGGAAATTACTGAAATTATGAACTTACTGACATTTGTTCTCAGGTCATAGGCACTTTAGGTGCACTAGTCATCTATCAATATCCAAGTCATTTCAAATGGTTCTAGCTATTTGGAAAGCTTCAGGGTCTAAGACATCAGAAAATTTTATTGCAGAGAGAGCTTCTAATGCAGAGGCTAAAAAGCTAATATAAACACAACACTGACAAAGTAGCAAGAGAAAAAGCAGATCAGGGAGCTCAGACACACCAAAACCATGATATTGTGAAAACATGGACTTAACGATGAATGACATAAAAAATAAATTAATTGAAACATAATTGGGAAATATAGAAAAGATACCCAGGAGACACAAAGGAAAAGAGAAAAAAGATAATATTAAACCCCTCCTAAGTCACACATGCCAAAGTGACCCTGGACATTCTCCAGGATGTAAGAGGTAAAAGACTCTCAACTTCTGGTGATTTAATGACGCTCTAAACATTTTAAGCAAGTTTTAGTCATAATTGCCTAAAATCATATTCAATGCTGCCAGCGTAAAGAAAATATTTTATGAAGCTCTATGATGATTTGACCTTCACTAAGTAAAACAGCCACCATCTTACTTTCCTACGTCCCCTCTATGTAAATTTGTAGAAATAAACTGCTTAATCCTAAGCACACGCCAGAAGGATTTTGTTTAAAGGATGAATCTCTGAAATAGTCCAATGAAGTCATCCTTACTATAATTTCTTTATCCAAATAGCCATGATTTCCTATAGAAACACACAGATTCTTGACAAAATATGTTATGGTTCAATCTAAAACTATGACCTCAATACCTATAGCACTTCGCTTGAATCTCCGTGTTTATTTTTTAAATTTCAAGAATATTTTAGAAATGTATATGTATGTGTGTATGTGTTAAAAATGTATTTTTTCCACAAAATAATTAAATCCAGAAGTCATAGATTTGAGAATATTACTTCATACAACAACATAAAATGAGTCTATAATAACTTAAACCTTAACAGTCTACAAGTAAAGTGTCTTTGGTTTTTAACAGTAAGTTTGTTCACTGCGCTCCTCTACAGAGCAGGAGTTGGAGAAAGCATGTTAATGGAAAAAAGAATTCTGGAGTGTTAATCCATAGTAAGACTGAATATACTAGCACCTGTTAGATTGAGTCTTTAGTTTTAGAATCAATGTTTTTCTTTTAATAAAATAAACAATACATATGAAAATGTATTATTTCCTGTGTGCAGATCAAAGATTGCTCAATTTACACAGAATTTTATCCCAAATGAGCTCATTTCTAGATAGCGTACCACCAGACATCCAACAACTCTAGCTCTGAATGGAAAGTTAAAAATAAATAAATAAATAAATAAACAGGATTACTGATTACAATTAAATAACACATGTGCAAAGTCCTAAAACTTAAACATTATGTGTGACAGAAAATAATGATGGATAATAGGGAAGCTACAGCCCTAAAACACAGGTCTCAGAAAAGAAAGTACCAAACTACTGCTCTGATGCACTTGATTTTTTAAATTGCAAATAATAAATACAAATGAACAACTAGTAAATAATACCTCATGTTTACACAGTGCCTTCCTTCTCAGTTGCTCAAAACGTTTCAAATTCCACACAAAGGGGCAGTTAAAAGAATTATGCGGAAAAAAAATAAAAGAATTATGCGGGGTTGGGGATTTAGCTCAGTGGTTAGAGTGCTTGCCTCACAAGCATGAGGCCCCGAGTTCAATACCCAGCACCAAAAAAAAAACAAAAGAATTATGCAAGCGGACATGGTTTGAACCTTTGGAGGCAGCCTCTCTGTGGTTTACTGTAACGCTATGACCACTACCTGAGTCTCAGTGCAAAAGCCAAGTGGGGCCAAAGCTAGGGCAAGGAAGTGTGAGGGGAAGGAGGAAAGAAGACCAGCAGCAGGTATGCCGTGTTGTAAATCACAGAGGACCACAGAGGTGAAGTTACTCTGGTGAGAGCCAAAAGTAGAACAGCTTTGAGCCAAAAAGAAATTAATATTTCTTTCTTCTATTCATTGCTCAGGAAGTTTTCAGAGGAAAACTAGCCAGAGGCAAGCATTTAGAGCCCGAAGCATCACCTTCAAAGTTAAAATAGATGGACAAGGTAGACAGCATTTGAGAGTTCAGGGATTCTTGCTTTTTACATGGGAAATTTTAAAACTGAGTGTTATTCTCTTTCTCCAGATTAAAACTGGTAAACTCATCTACTCTAATTATAATGGACATAGTGGTATCTTCCAGACACCAAAGGAGGAGACAGTATAACATCTATTTTAAGGATCATAAATCTATTTTCAAGAAATAAATGAATTTAAATGCATTTTTAGTAAACTTAACAAATTCTACTTTATGGAAAAAACAAAACCACAGGGAACTAGAACACTCCAGTGAAATCCACATGTACACGGAGGAATTTATGAAACCAAGAACGGAATGGGACTTCCTGGAGATAAGGCGTTTCTGTTAGCACTGTTCTCACACCGACTCGTCTTCCCTTGATGTACTGGGCAAGTCCAGCCGGGTCACAAAGTCATCGCTAGACTCTGCCTATCTTCTACACTGAATCCTGATGTTCCTAAAGTTCCATTTGCGTAAAAGGACAGTGATAAATGATGCATGGGTAAATTACGGTGGAAATCAGTACATAAAACTGGACCTACACAGTTGTCTTCCAGCATCTTCCAGGGATTGGTTCTGGGACACTCAAGGATATCAAAATCCATGGATGTTCAAGTCCCATATACAAAATGGCACAGTGTTTGCATGTAAGGTATGTACATGGTTTTGTATACTTCAAATCATTTCCAGATCACAATGATGTAATCACTATGTAAATAGCTGTTACGCCGTATTGTTTAGAGAGTAAATCAAGAAAAAACTCCATACATGGTCACCACAGATGTAATCTTTTCCAATATTTTCAATCCTTAGTTGAATCCATGGACATGAAACCCAAGAAGATGACCAGCTTGTTTTGCCTTTTTAGTTAGCAGTTTACTCATTCAATACTTAATAAAGATTAAAAGAGGACTACAGGTAGAAAAGATGAACAAAGGGACTTGATCACTCTCCTGGAGCAGCAGCAAGTCCTTTAGCTCTGTGGCTTCCAGCCTTGACTGCACATTCGAACAAGCTGAGTGAGCTTTTACATATACTTTTTCCCAGGACCCAACTTACTCACAAAGCCAGGGGCTTAAGGATTAACAACAAGGATTTTTAAAATATTGTCGAGTTTTCTACTATGAAGCTAGGTGGAGAATCACTAACTTAGTGTTCTAGGATTAAGTGAGAGATAAAAATGATTACAATTTCGTTTTTAATGAAAGCACAAGAAAATAATTTAACACCAACCAAAAATGTCCTTAAAATATTTTATCTTAACGTATTTATAGTATAAAAGGCCTCTCTGTTACAAGTAGTATTCAATTATATTTTTATATTCAAATTAAATGCCTCGAATAAATAAAAGAAAAATGAACTGGGACAGGTTCCAATATCCAATATTTATTCAGAAAAGGAAGACAGATTTCAAGTTCCGATGTTTGCATCAGAACTTCTATTTGCCTTCCTTCTACTCATACAAATGAGAAGTGTGGTTATAAGTTCACTCTAAGTAATCTGAATTGCCAATCTGTATGCTATTTTGAAGATAATGATACACAGTGTATTAACTGTTGTTATTCTTATTATTTTGTTATAAATTTTATTTCTTTGTAAAATTAAAAGAATATCAAAGGCTTGTCACAGGAAAACTTATCTTGCTAGATTTATGGTAGAAAACAGTAATGTAAGTTTTCTCTCTTAGTTGTATTCTTGAAGGAAGAAAATAACTTGCTGGCTATCTTTGATTTTAATATTACATAAGAAATTCTCAAATTCTAATGAAAATATCATTTCAACATATCCAGCAAAAAAAATAGCATAAAATACTCAATAAGCAGATGATTCATGCTTACCTTGAAAAATGCTTTATTTATTAGCTTGTAGGGCTGCCAGGCAAAAACAGAGAACACCTAGTTACATTTGAATTTCAGATAAATAGCAAATGATTTTTTAATGTAAGTAGTTCCAAATATTGCCTAGGACATAAATACATTTAAAAATTTATTCTCTCTTTACCTGAAATTCAAATGCACCTGAGCTTCCTATGCTTTATTTGCTAAATGTGGCGCCTCTATTAGCTTGATGGAGATTTTTTTTTAAGCATTAAAATCTATCTTCATAATTTCCAAACCTGTTTAGCTCAGAACTCAGCAGGCCTTCAGCCACTCAGGCCACAATTCATGGTATTCTGGCTCAGGTTTGGAACTGACGTAGTAATGAGTTGAATTCTGTAGTCCACTAAGTCACACTTTTTACAGGAGGTCCATCCAAAGTCCTCTTCTTATGCTCTGAGAGTCCCTTTCATTTTGGTTCCTAAAGTCTTTGGGGTTCTTTAGGAGGCAGATATCCTCAAAGGTTCATAGATTAGTCAACTATTTTAGACCCAGAATTTTTCTCCAGTGCTGCAGACTTAGTGCAGGCCCTCACACATGATCGCACTTGACCACTAAGCAACATCCCCAGACTAGAAATTCCTTTCATAACAAATTTATTGAAGTATAACTGACATACAAATGAACTGCACATATTTAATTCATTAATTTTCAGGATTTTGCACATTTGCAAACACCATGATACTACTTAAGGCCAGAAGTATTTCAGTTTTCACAGTATTTTGAATTTTATGCAGCTAGCAGTTTATATAGCACATATTATATGGCATTTCCAGTGAAGATGGGGCAATCCTCTCTAATCAAACATATTACTACTTTTCTGTAGCTACATGTATGGATGTTCAACCTTATAAAGGACACTTTTTCACCCCAAAAGTTTAGCTTTTGGAACTGCAAAGATTACAGACCTGTGTCCACGAACAGTGACTGTCAAGAACGCACAGTCTGTCTCTGAAGAGGTACATCCTTATATTCTTTCTAAGGATGTTTTCCCAGGGATTTGATATTCAAATATGCAACTGATGTAAGTTTAGTGTGGAGAAGGTTGGCAAATCAGAACACTGAGGGCTTATGTAATCAAGAAACCACCAGAAATAGAACCTCCCATCTGTAATCCTGCAGATATAATCCCCAAATCCCATGATATAGCTCCACTTCCTCTAGGCCAGGAGCTCACTTTGAAACGTAAGAAAAAGGCACGGGAAGGGCTGCGTCCCATCTGAACCCTGACTGTGGCCTGGCAGATGCTCTGTACTCAGGAGGCATTAACACTTGGCTAAAGAATGTGGCCCGGCTCACTGCCTTCCTCTGCCACTGAAGGAAGGATGGGGAGGAAGTAACAGGTGCTCTGGCAGGGTGAGAATGGGGAACAAGGTCTAACCACTTAATAGTATAGGCTTCCTGTACAAAAATTAGGAAGTCAAAGAACTCCAGGTCTCACTCGAGAACATGTATGGAGGAGAGTGCTTTAAGTTTCTATTCACAGTGAAGTGTGTTTAGCTAGGAAGGTGCACCTGCCAGAATGGTCACAAAATATCGCAATTTATCTGTGTGAAGACACAAAATATATGTCCTTAAACATTTCTGATGGCCATTTGAGCAATGGAAAGACTTCACTGAGAGGACAGAAGAGAAGCTTCTCCTTAATCATTTTATTTGATTTCTGTGGAACTGTGTGTGTGGGGTGTGTGCGTGTGTGTGTATGTGTGTGTGTGTGTTAAAGAGCACAGATGAAACAGATAATTCAAAAATAGAGGAAAGTGAAAAACTATTTTTAGTTTTGAATTTTTACTGTAGTCAGAAATAGACGAAGACAGAACAAAAACCTACACAAGCAGATGCACACGTCCATACTTCCTCAGCAGTTGCCTAAAATTGGAGTTTGCCCTTGAAGTGGAGGTGGAGAGTAGGAGGGAATGGAAGCCAGCTCCACAACCTGGCCTTTGCCCAAACTGGGCTTCACGGTGCTAGCACCTTCCCTACTCTGTCACCAAGCCCATTAAGCTCCAACAGTCTGCTAGACCAGAGGTGATGAATCTGTCTTTCACTTCATGGTTTCTTTGTTTAACTTGATGCAAAATGTGATCATGCTCTTTGCTTAGTACTTCGTCAAACAAACAGCCCCTCTGAGTTTATGTTCAAGTCAGATATTCATATTTGTTCAGGGCTTACCCCTGTTTGTATTGGCTCCATCTGTGATTTGGCTACTATCTGAGAATACAATGGGCAGGGGGCAGTTACCTTAGGGACACTCGGAAACGGGTTTATTAATGTTCTCCATAATAGTTCCCTGAGGGTAATGAAAGATCGGCCCAGGGAACCACCAAAAAATGTTCAATAAATAGAGACTATATTATCTATGTATCTTGTGTATATAATTATGTCTAGTTTATATAGTAACAAGGTAAATAGTAATCATGTATAAAGTATATTAATTTATACTAAGTATTAAGCTAAGTAAGTAAATAAGCTAAAAGGAATAATACTGAAGACTATCTCAAGAGCTAAGGATATGTCAATAATTTCACATAAAGATTACAACTTCAAGGTGGTATAAGACCTTATCCCTACGGCTCCAGGCCTCATCTGCAAAAAACAAGGGCCAGGATTACAGGATGTACTATCACTATCTGAATCACAGTCTGCCCCTCAGGGATATCTTTTCAGGTTTAGCTTTTCTCATTCCAGAGTTTATATCTGACTGTAGCAACAGGTGTATGGAAAGGGAAACGTGATCTAAGAGGGCAAAGGCCACTTCCTCCTTCTGTCTTACGCTCTGGCTCAGCTGGCAGCATGATTCCAGGCCCCTGGCATGTGCACAGGGCAGCTGTCCTGAAACTTGGCCGCACAAGGCTCTTTGGCAGGTGTTTGGCTCAGTGTTTCTTGCAATGTCCAGCCGGGACCAGCCATTAGCAGGCAAATCCAGAGACAATAGTCGCTAAGCGTACATATTTGGCACCCACTATAGGATGGATAAACAGCGGATCACAGTGCCTTCCTCTGTTTCACAGGCTACAGAGACAAATAAGTATCTATAAGCCCCACACAAATGCAAATTATAAAATATGTTATGTAAAAAAACTAAAAGAACAACAGAGAAAAGATAACCTCAACTATCTGGGAAGGCTTTTTTGAAAAGATGACAGGGAAGCTGAGTAGTGAATGACAGAAACAAATCATGGAATAGAGGGAAAGGAATTCTAGGTTAGGGAAGCAGCATCTGCAGAGGACTAGGGCAGGGAGGGGTGGGTGGGGAGGACAGCAGATTTCAGAACAGAGAGAAGGCCACAGTGAAAACAGTGTGATGTATGAGAAGGGTGGTAACAGATCACAGTGAGGAATTTAGATTTATGTGAAGTACAGTGGGACACTCACCAGCGTGTTATAACCCACTGTACTTTATATAAATCTAAACAATTTCTGTGATCTAATTTCTATTTTTTAGAAGTCCCCAGAGCTGCTGTGAAGAAAAGGTATTGAAGGGGAAACGCTCAAAAGGGACTAGAAAAATTTTTTTGATGATTTAGAAGAGAATCTTGTTAATAGATATTCAGAGACACTGACATAGCTGCTAAATACCTTGGTAATCAACAGCGTGTTGAAATGAAAAAAGTGTTAAGGTCATCATCTAAGTTTCTGTTTGGATATAAAGATGGACAGAGATGCAGTTTCCTGGACTGAGAAACCTGGAACATGGGGGCAGAGGGAGAAGTTCAAGAGTTTGTTTATAGATGTATTCAGTGCCAAATACCTGTGAACTCTCTGAGTGGAGACGTCTGAGTAGAGATGTCAGGTAGGCTATGAGACAAACAGTTTTTGATTGGAAGTGAGTATCAAAGAGAGAAGAGTGACAGCAGATGAACCAGAAAAGTATGGTCCACACAGGCAAAGATGCAGAGGAAAGAAGCCATGAAGAGAGCTGTTTTCTATCCTGAATGCTGCTCTAGAGTCTGATCAGGAGAGAACTGAAGAGCTCCAGTAGGGTGGAAAGCACAGTGGTCTTCGTAGTCTTTGAATGACTACTTCATAGTCATGGAGTAGCAGAGGTCTCTGCCAAGTGGAATGGGAGGAAGAGTTAGTTGGAAATGAGGAGGGAGAGACACAGTGTACTCATAAGGTTGAAAAGTTTATAATGAAGAGGAGAGAGATAAAGTAGATTATTTTACATAATAAAGAAGTAGTTTATTTTTATTTTAATTAATTAATTAATTTATTTTTTGGTGCCGGGGATCGAACTCAGGGCCTTGAGCTTGCAAGGCAAACACTCTAATCACTGAGCTAAATCCCCAGCCCCAGGTAGTTTATTTTTAAATAATCATAACTTTTCAAATAATAATGGCAGCAAGCTGATCACGAAGGTGTAATGAATCGGCTGGGCTGGTGCAGAAGGCCTGAAGACTTGAGAAAATGTGACGGGGTGACTTTCAGATGTACCCGAAAGGAGCGGTCTTTGGCGAGAAGACAGAAGCTTCCTCAGTTGTGAGAAGACTGGATGCTCCCAATTTCTCACTACAGCAGGTGATGAGATCACCTCAGAGCCAATGAGAGGAACGTGGGCCAGAGATTTGAACATACTGAAGACAGAAAATAGTTGTGGCAAAACAAGTTCATCTGAGAAACACACAATGCTGCTGAGCAGTGCTGAGTCTCTATGAGAGCTTGGGTGTAAAGACGCATTAATATCCTACGGCCTGGTCCTTGCTCCGGCTCCCTCATCCTCCTTGTAGCCCCCACCCAGAGTCAGTGTATGCCATTTTTATACTATGCAATGACAGACAGTAATTCCACCTGCCAAGACCAGCTAGTCCCCTAACAGCTGCATAAGCTAGTCCTAAACTGCAAGCCCCTGCAGTCCCCTCTCCTTGAGCTGCTTTTGTCAAGCCACCAAAGCAAGACCAGACGGAGGTGGCTTCTTTGCCTGTTTCTGCCCACGTTCTGGGAGGCCCACCTCTACCTCGGGTCTAGAGGACAGCATGGCTTTCTCGGGGAAGTGAGATTCCCCATTGGCTCAACTTGCTTCACTTCTGTGCGGAACCTGATGCTAATGACAGACAGACAAAGATTTGCAGGCTGTGCCATAAGCAAGCTGTACAAAGATAACTAACTACAGGAGGATGAAGGGAGAGTTTACAAGGTACCTGAAACTCCAACCCCAGTTCCACAAACTTTCCAATATGACATAAACAATAATACAGTCGCTAGAGTATTACTTAATTTAATTTGCATTTACTTAATAGTAAAATACAATGAGCACCAAAGAAGGTACTGGATAACCTCCTCCAAAAGTTTTTGGCTGCTTCAATGCTGAAAAACATAAGCCATCGACTGAATTCTCCTGTACTGAAGAGTCAGACAATCATTCCTTTCTCTTGGTTGTGGACATATTAAAAAAAAAGCATCCCTGCTACTCAAATATATTCTTCACTATTTCAAAGACTGGATGTAGAATGAACACATTAAAGGTTCATATGAAAAAAGCTGTGTGGTTTAACTTTGATAGGTAGGTAACCAAAAGGCTGATGTGTAGCTTTTAATTCAACTTCCAAGTTTGACAATATCATTTGGAATTCATTCTTTGGCACCAAGATCAAATGCCCTTATTTATGGGTCTCAAGTAAGAGCATAAGAAGGAAGTCACATCCAGCAGAATTCTTTCCCACACATGACCACCTGAACTTATTCAAATTGAAACATTTTTCTTTTTCTCAGCTTAATGAAGAACATGATAGGCAGGAAAAAAATGTGTTAAATCTCATTTGCTTTTTGCTTTCTCAAATCAGAATTTCATTTTTAATTTTAAGCTTAGTTCAGTTGTAACTAAGTCATAAAGACAGAGAAATGTGTAATATTTCTAAGAGACAGGAAAAAGCATCAACAGACAAACCAACACAGTGACTTCTAAAATCTGCAAGTAATTTTTCCATACTTTGCCTACTAGGCATCAGCTAATATTCAGGCTGAGGCCTGAAGTGTGTAAGCAGGATTTCATCCAAACTAAGCGTCTCCCGTGTCTTAGAGGTAGTTTTCATTTGGCAGTGTGTGAGGACACCTCTACCCCAAGAAAGAACATTTTAAAAAGCAGTGCACTTGCATTGGAGACAATAGCAAGGCAAGACAAGCGAGATGAATGGCTTTCATTCTTTTTTTAATAAACAGAAAAATAAGAGAAATGAAACAAGTGTATTTGAATATGCCTGAGCCAACACTACAGGACACCAGCGATAGAGAAGTTGGGTTTCTTTTAAAATCAAAAAAGTGATGCTTATAAACAGTGAAATCAGAACAGCAGAAGGGCTGGTGGGGGGAAAAAAAGCAACTGAGTCATCTCAAGTAGGATGAGATATCATGAAATATCCTCTTCTGAATTATACGGGCTCTGCCGCCCAGTACCTGACATTTCTTTGCGAAAACGTATGATCTTCGGACTTTTCTCTAGTGACACTGCCCCCGAGACTACAACACGCAAATCCCAGATCACGGGAATTCTAGCTAACATTTAAATTCAATCAACTGGGGACACAGCTTTACCCATTAAAATCATACTCAGACATAATTTTCTTTTACCTTGGTCTTTTCACCAACGATGTTCTTTTCCAGTTCTGCGATTTTCCGGTTCAGATGATCCAAAATCTCCTTCTCCTTCATCAGTTCAGTTGTCTCCGATTTCTGCTCTCCGTCCAAAAGGGCACATTCCATATCCAACTAAGGACACAAAACAAAGCTCAGCAGCATGTCACCTGCAGGAACACTGGCAGCTGCCCCCTGTGGAGGGACACGTTTAACACGGGGCGCAGAGAACACGCTAGAGAGCCCCGGGAGGCCGAGGATCCCGATGATAGAGCCCAGAATGCACTTGCCGAGAAAATGAGTTATCCTATCTCTTGGCTATGCGACAACTCCCTTTCTGCTAACTTCTTAAGCTTAAGCATAAAGCACCTCGGAGAAGTCACACTTTTCTCTGTCCCCAGAGTATGAGTGAAAGTCAGCCCAGCCCAGCACTTGAGCTCTGCATTCCTAGCAAGGCCAGGCCAGCAGGAGGGGCTTCCAGGGCCCATGCACAACATGACAGGTGAGCAGTCTCCTGACCCCTTACGGGGCTCTGGGCACCATCTGTGAGAAAAGACACTTGGATCCCCTTGGACAGAATCACACATCTCTGCTCACTCCGTGGCTGTCACTACCTAACTTCCTTTATAGCTAGAATATGTCTGTCTGCTCTACGTTTCACAGATCTCTAGAAAGCTTGCTTTATATTTAATTCACATGTGAATCCCTCTATAACATGAAAATGATATCTGACTCATAATAAGCATGCTCAGAAAACGTCTGTTGCATTTCAACTTGGACACCTAAATACAGGATACTTCAGCTAATGGATCCTGTGATCAGAGAGCACACACATTAAAGGCTTTATATGCTCATCTCAAGTGATTTAAAAAAAAAAAAGAAAAAGAAATGTAAAGAAGGGCATGCTTTACCCTATACTGGTACCCACTGAGCAAACGTTTGATGATGTCACCCTCTATGTACTTGTCCTCCAAAACCCATGTTCTTCTGTGTTCTAATGAGCAGAAATACTTTTAAGCTAAAGGAAATAAGGAAGAGGATAAAAAGTGAACACATAGTTTATACCTCTCTGGAAGATTCATCCATCTGGTCATTTATATCTTTGATTTTTTGCTCAAGCTCTTCAAGGTTGTTCAGAATTACTATCCGGGTGTCCTCCATTGCAGCCAATTCCTGAGCCCTCTGTTCTTCATTTATACCTTCTGGGGTCTGTGATTAATCAACACAGATAAGGGTTATTCACACTTTAGTTCCGAAATTTCCTGATTTCACTTGTGAACCAGCCGCAGGCCTAATGTTTCACAGACTCTACACCCACAAAAGTGCTGAAAGCATCTCTGGACTGGGTCAGGGGGATCTCTGGTACATTTACACTCCATCCTCAGCAGCTCCGTTCTTAGATAAGCTCAATCTAGCCAATCTCAATTCACAAAGTCATATCCTTTTAAAGCTGAAAGAACTAAGAGATTACACAGATGAGGAAGCCATGGTATACAGAGACTAAAGTGGCTTCGCCAGTGTTCTAGAAGAACTTCAAGAGAGCAGAGAACCTGAACCAAGACAGAACTTCTGACATCTTCCTTGGGAATCACTTAAGTACACTGCTATCTTCAGTTCAAGGTCCACATTCTCTCCTACCTCCTACCAAAGCCTCTTGAGTCTCTAGACATGCAGCGGCTCTCACCATTAGGGTCATCTGTAAATGAGCATCCATGTTTATTTATTATGTTTCCAATATAAAGTGGGAAAACAAGGGCATATCACATTGGTTAGTCCCAAAATGATTTAAAACTACACATTCGATTTTTCGCTTTTTGTATTAGTGACTCATTTACTATCTTTGTCATATAGACCTTTTTCCTATATAGTATTTAAGACATTAGCCAGGCCAAGTGGACTCTATGCTTGGAAACAGAATACTGGGCAAGAGTTATTCCCTGGGAAACTGGGTTCCTGGCAAGGAATGAGAAAGTCAGCAAACAAATTATGGAGAAAGGACCTACTTAAAGACTTAAATAGAGTCAATGACAAATGCTCAGGGAAGAAAGCAATATTGTGGGTCATAAACACAGCCCAATATTGACTGCATAATGTTTAAGAAAAGAATGTAGTAAATTCGAAACATCCTCTTCTTTCGAGAATTCCAGGTTAGCCTCTCAGGTGTCAACTAATAGAAACCAGACTTTCTGTAAGGCAAGAGATGCCAGTATGGGTACATTATTTATTTAATTTTATCTCTGTTTGAAAATGAAGTTTTAAAAATAAATCCATGATTAAATAATTCCACAATTAAAAAATTGAAAACAACATTCCAATTAAGTAAATTACTGGAGATTGCTCACTAATCATTAAAAAGAATATTCAAATTAACCAACGAAACCTCTAAAATTTAGTATATCTCACTATTTTTATTTAATTTATTTACCAATCTTAATAGTAACTTTGGGAAAATATTCACTGTGCCATATTTTGTATTCTTTATTTTGCAGCTCCTTAAGGAGATTAAATGATGGAGAATTCAGTATCTCAGGTTAGTTAAAACAAATACGCCTGAGCCCTCCAAGCTCTGACATTTAGCTTTTTAATTGTCATCTTAAATCCGACTAATGAAACAACTGTTGCCCTTTTTATCACAATGAAACTCATTGTCTTAGCACGCGGGCGCTGGTTTTAGGCCACAAGGAATGTCGGTAACTGTGGACGGCATTCCAAAATCACTGGCCAGTAATCCTAGCAGGAAAGCCTCTCGAAGGCCGGCATCCTGTTGGTCAGCACGACATATTAAGCTTCTACTTCCAACATGGTTTAAAAATATCTCTCTCACTGGTAGAAGCAAAGCATTAAGAAAAGACAAAACAACTGAGCTACTTTAGAAGTAAGTGGTGGGGTCACAATTAGTAGTGGAAATTTTAAGTATTTTTGTAACTAAGGTTTTAGAAAGTATCACAATACATATATTTAATAGATAACTTAAGAGGCTGCCCATAACAATAAATGCCATCTAGAATATATTTGAGAAGGTTTGGTGTTGTTATACATAAGAAGAAAATCTTAAAGAGGAATTCTGTAACTTAATGCGTTGTGATAAAATGCTGTTAAAATACTGTAATCTCATTAACCACAAAAGAGAACCAGTTACAGCAGCCACTGAACAGCTTTGATCTTACAGTGATCAGTCAAGATTTCAAGCACAATGCCTTTCATTTTAATTTCTCTGGGATTATTTTTAAAGTAGCGGACAGAAATCCACTGACGCAGTGTCATGTTTTAACAAGCACATTATATACGCATGTGCATCCTTGAGTATGCCATCTTTGAGGTAACTTGACCCACACAGAGAAGGGGACAGAGGCAGGGTAGACCCTTTCCATCTGCCCCTTTTTTGCAGATCTCTTTTTAAATGCATCCAAAGGAGGTGAGGGTACAGGGCTTTCCACGGTAGCTAAAACAACTGCTGTAAAAGTTACAGTGGGAGCTACTCCAAGTCAGTCAGCTTTTGCTTTAGGTGGTGACAGGTTCACAAAGGCTGGTTAATTAGCATATTTCCACAGTCCTGCACATCTTTAAGTGTTAAATAAAGTACAAGAAGTGATCAAAATCTGAGTTCGATCCCCAGTACCCCCCCAAAAAAGAAGTGATCAAAATACACAACGAATATTTAAATCTTAAATATTTGCTACAAGAAAAGACACATTGCCATTAATCTTTCTCAAAATACTCTCTTTCTTCAAATACACTTCACCCATCATTCCTGCCACTTTCTGAAGTGGTTCTGGAAGTGCTCTTTCATGAATGTTTTCAAGAGGGGTGATGAAAAATGCAGTGAATGCTACTGCTGTGCCATCCAATGGAAAGCAGGCTTGCGAAAACCTTACAGGGTCTCATCACCGTGTTCACCGACTCTGGCTCTTCCCCAAAGTCAAAATGAGATGAAAGGAAAACGTTTTAAATCAATTTAGGGCCTCAAGGGACCAGTGTAATTAAAGATACTCACAAAAGAAGACTTCCAGAACTGCTTCGAAAGTGGCAAGAAGGATGGGATAAGTGTATCTGAAGTAAGGGGGAGTATTCTGAGAGGAATTAATGGCCATGTGTCTTTTACTGAAATATTTTGAAATTTAAACATCCACCATATTTTTAGATCATAAACTCCAGATTAGTAAATCTCAGGTTTCCTAAATATCATAAAATCTTCGTTTTCCTAAATAAATTTTTCACATTTTTTTTCTTCCCCATTTACCACCAAATCAGTTAACAAACACTATTATATACTTTATGAAGCAAATACTCCAGCAGGCAGATGACTGAGAGAGGAAGAGCTTCCAAAATAAACAGGAGTGTTTGTTTGTTTGTTTTTGAGTCCATATATATCCGTCTTTGAAAAACAGTAAGCGAGAACTCATTCCTGGAAGACCATCAGCCTCTCACTTGCACGCCACGGTACTGCAAGGTAACCTGAAGTGCCCTTGATGTGTCCTGTCTCTAAAGGATACAGCTCCAAGCTCCAGAGGCCTCCTGTTCCACAAGAGTATACTTGAGCAACAAAAACATCTGGCAGAATCTGTTTGTTTACACACTATTAGCTTTCTCTTCAGCCTTTCTCACAGGGAAACCTGTCACTAAAAAATAGTCTTCAGAGAAAACACATAGCTCAGTATTTTTAACAAAAATTAGACAAATACACAAACTCCCCTGAATAATGTTCCATGTAAGAAGTTCCTGGCAGAATTTAACACCATGATTTTTTTTTTCCCCCTCCAAGAAGCAGTATGTGTCCTTCTCTTACAACAAAAAATTAACTAATGGATGTTTTTCACTATCATGGTTCTGTGGCCATGACTGCCATCAATCTCAGAGTTGAATTTAATGGTAAGAATTACCACTTAATTAACTATGTTTATTCTTAAATAAATCAATCGACCTTATAATTGTGCTGTCTGCTTTTTACTCTTATTCTGGTGCTCTGATTTTAGTGTAGTAAAATGTGCATATCTTATTGTAAATTCCTACACATTCTTTTTAGAAAATAAGTGGGACTTTTTTTTTAATTTCATAGGAAAACAGTCTTAACCTATGTGAGAAAAATAACACCAAAAAAATTGTCTTTGGATCCCATTTACGAAATCCTCAAATTTGAAAGTCATTTTATAATCAACATACAATGAAAAATGCAGGTAATAATCAGAACTACACATAAATGCAACTGTTAAATGCTCCCTCCAAAATATCATAAATAAAATCAATAGGAAGACCACTCATGAGGAAAAGACTGATATGCTTACAACAAACAGGTCTTACTATTCAGTACACACAAGATAAATAAAACAATTTCTTAAAAATCTATCAAAAATTACAGATAACAATTTAAAATAGGAAAATAATGCCCTACTTCATATATAACGAGAAATTAAAACACCTATCAATTTGGCAAATTTAAAATTTTTGTTAATATGTAACACTGGCACATGTATGGAAAACAATGTACAAAAGTGTCAGCCAGAAATACAGTCTTTTTGGAACTTTTAAAACGAAGAACATACAAACTCCTCGACTTAGCAATTTCATGTTAAGTAAGTAACCCTACAAATGCATTTGCACACATGAACAAAAATATGTATCTGTTAATTCTGGCTGCAAAAAAACAGAAACAACTTACAAACACTACTAGAATTTTAACCTGTCATCAAAAAGAACGAGGTAGAGCCGGGTGTACTAATACGCAAAGATGCCCAAAACATTCAGTGAGGTGGAAAATACATAACACTGTGTGTGTGTATATGCGTGTCTCCACCTATAGCATATAGCTATATATACAAAGAAAATATTAGGAAGGCAGGTAAGACACTTAACAACACTGATTTCTCAACTATACAAATGGGAAGGTGCAGGAAGAAGAGAAACTTTTTTTCTGCTCTTCTGTGTGACTATAGTATTTTCTGCAGCCCAAATTGGACACTTAATAGTAACATGCTAATTTGATGTCCCTTACCCACTAATTATCTCTCAAACCTCTTAAACCAAAGCTTCCTTGAGAACAATCAGGAAAATACGCATGATAAAATGTCTAGTTACAGGCCAAAATACACCACAGCCGTAGGGCCCTAAGTCCTGGTCTCCGCTGGGCTTACCTTTGGTAGGATGCTTAGGTAGGAGGACTCGCTGGAGGCCTTCAGAAAGGCAGATGCAGGTGGCGGTGGGGTCCTGGTGAGGTCGCTGAGCAGCTCCTCGCTCCTGATGCTCCTGGGAGCGAGGAGGCCAGCACTGCTCTGACTGAGGCTCCCTAAACCAGCCAGGTCAGCCTCATGGAGAGAGCCCTTCTGGTGGCACCGGTATCTTGTGTCTGGGCACACCGAGGCTTCCTCAAACACGGACTCCTCGTCAGAGAGCTGCAGCTTCTCCAGCTCCTTGTTGATTTTCTGCACATCTTCCACGGTGGTGCCCGTGGACAGGCGGCCATCGGGCTTGGTGTACTCGGCACAGAGGCTGAGGATGGTCTCGAGACGCTGTCTTTCCTGGAGCACACAGAGGAGGGCAAGGTCAGTGAGCTTGTGAGAATGGAGACAGCTGCCAATAAAAGACTGAAGAAGCTGGTGATTCAACCCACGCTCAACTGGAGATGATTTTCCATCATCTTTCATGGATGTATCATTTAAGGATCCACATGGAACTCTGGCTCTCAATGCCCGATTTTCCTCCTAAAATCAAGTCTGGCTGTCACTTTTATCTGTGTTACATATCCCAAAGTTGACTCTATCATCACTCAGGAAGTCTTCTCTTGATTTATTAAGTCTCCAAACAATACAAAGATTTTCAAAATCTTTATTCCTCATCCATCTTTTTTCCCATGTTCTATTTACCTGTCTTCAATAATACCTAGATTTTTTGTCACTCATGCTTAAAATTAATTCTCTTACTTCTCATAAAAATATTCTCTTAGATACACAGAGAGATTAAAAGGCATTTTAAAAATCTTTTAATTTAAAAGACATATTACTATTTTTTGAAATACTTCAAATTTTTCAAATTTTTTTATGCCTGGCCACTATGTAAGTCTTTTCCACTAGTTTCTCATATGAATAACTAAAATCATTAAAACATACGAATGTTGCACTAAAATGAAGACCATTTCATGTCAAGTTCAGATAAAAAGACATCAGTGTAATTCAAATTCTGAGATCATTAATGTTTGATTAATTTAGCTAGAAAATAAAGTGATAGTTCATTTGTTTAAAAAAAAAAAACCTATCTATCATCTACTTGTCTAGGCCACTGATGTCTACAATAGTACCACTAGTTGGCTCCTCACACTCCCCATACAAAACAGGTAGACATTTATTATTTTTTTTTGACATTTATAATTTTTAACCTTAGGTAAATTCATTACATTTTGAGCAACAGGAAAAACTCACAAAAATCCTTCTCAGAAACCTAGACAGCATTGGTTGGGATGGGGAACTGCAATATCTTTACCTTTCACACTAATTCCAGTGCCAAAAGTCAGGAAAAAGAAAAAGAACAAAGACCACGTATTGTAATTACATTTACCACACTGAAAAGAGACTTCAAAAGCTCTCCATAGAAAAATAGTTTCCAAATTGCTTATTAGTAATACAATAGAAACATATTACATGATGCTGGGCTGCTGTTTTTATTCCAATTGCAGCTAATTTGTAAAGACAAAATTCAGAGAGTTTTTCATTAGTTGAGACAGTAAAAAGCAGAAAAGTCAAAAAGGAATAGGCCAGTATACTCTTTGATTTTCATTAACTACATTAATTCAATGACAAGTAAAATGGCAGGAGTATATGACTTATACCCTTCTCAAAAAGGGCAGTAGCTTGATTTAAAAGACCAGTATACTAGTTCCCTTAAACTCCCACCTCCCTTTCACTGCCTGAAGATCTGGACTCCAGCTGTGGCTCCGTCCTCATGGCCTCCTTGCAGACAGGTGATCACAGTTACGGGACCTTGGCCCCAGCCTCCTCTCTACCCTGTCTACACAGGAGCCTGGTGCTTATATAGCTCTGTGGCTCTACCAGCTGCCAAGCCCTACCCACCTCGGCTTTAGGAGGAGGGAGTAGGGGGACACAGCACTGCCTTATTCTAAACATCTCCAATAATGATGAAAAGACTATGTGGGAATATGCAAAGACATACTGCAAGGGTGAGGGGAGGGACAGGGACAAAAAGTTATCTTACCCCTTCTCTGCAGTTTTTCCCCAGAGTACAGGTTCATCTCCAAAGAGGAGTTCCCTTTCTGCTATTTAGCCAAGTAAGTGAAAGCATCTAAACTCAGTCTTTACTGATCTTCACAGACCATAATATGTTTATATCAAGCTTGCCATGTATACCTTCGTGATTATCTGAAAGTTACCAATTTTCATTTATCAGGGTTCCAATGAACGGTACTGTCTTCAAAAGCATGGAAGTTACTTCTGCCTAGATTGGAACACATAGCAAAATTCCTCCATATCTCTTTCCCAAAATAGTTTCTTTTGCTGTCAGTGCTATTGCTTAATTCCAGAAGGAATAAATGATCCCAGCCTTCAGATGACTGCTATTTCAGACAGTGAAACACAGTATTCAAAGGCTTGTGAGCAGGAAGTTTGGTCTACTGGTATGTGTCTCTCTCTATTCTTATCACCCCATTCACAGCCAATATGTCTAGCCTTGAATCACACACACACATGCAGTGCTGCTGCCCACAAGTCTGAAAGAAATCCAGGCTGTGCCGAGACACATTGGCCCTCAAAAAGCTAAACCAAAGAAAAATACACCGATGTCGAGAAGTACGTCAAAAGAAATTCTGTGAAACATTTCAGAGAGCATTTCAAGAAGCCTTTTAAGGAAAACCCTGAACAGAATTATCCTCACAAGATAATTTTTCCTTCAGTTCTCTTCATTCTGGCATTTTATTCCATCCTGTTCATCACATCACTATCCTCTACCCTGCATGACCCAAAGTTGGGGCAACCATTTCAGACGAGGACTGTCTAAGAATCAAAGTCAGCACTATGACCAATTACGCTGCGGTGCCGAGTACAAGCTGGGATTGATCCTGGCACTGAACTCACTGTCCCTGGAAGATCCGCTTGGTGGGTGACCCGCAAAGTCAGGCAGCCGTGCTCCTTGAGATCTCCAAGCCCTCCCCAGTTGTCCAAATCAGCAATCGACTGCTCATTTTCTTGAAAAGCCACCAATAAATACCTAAATACCTAAATGACACACCATACTGGTGCTAGTGATTTTTCTTTTCTTTTTGGTGCTGGGGATCGAACTCAGGGCCTTGTGCTTGCAAGACAAGCACTCTAACCACTGAGCTAAATCCCCAGCCCCAACTGGTGCTAGTGATTTAGAAAGTAGTTCACTTTGAATCCAACTACTGGAAGTACATTTTTAGTTTTCTCCCTTCCTGTTTCCTCTTTTCGCCATCTCTATGACCCACAATTACAAGAGGTAGCTTTGAAGGGGACACAAGATCTTAAAAATACACCTGGAAAAGTTGGCATCATTCTTCCCTTTACAGGTTAAAAGTCAAAGAAGAACTGTGGACTGGGAATGTTTTTTGACCTCTGATTGTCCCTCTTCAGAGGAAAGAGACTTGACTTTGACGCCCCGCAGCTTGACTGCCCTCCTCTTCTAAACCATCTAGTCTCCTCGTAACCAACATTTCTCTGTTCTCAGCCACAGGATTGTGAATATACTCTGTAAACAAGTAAATTATGCAGAAAACCAACCCCTGACATCTAATCACAAGTGAAGTCCTAGTTGAATATTCTCATTATAATTAAATATGTTAAATCATTTATTACATACAACAAAAGGGTAACCTGTTAATGGATAGACATGATTTAGTTGAAAGGAGGCTTTTCTTTGAAGAGACCTACTGTGACTTCTAAGTATGGCTTTTCTCTTCTCTTCTGTAACCTAAGGTATCCAATGTCTCCATAATTTTCAGCTCAATCAAGATTTATTAATTACTGCCTACTAATGTGCTGGGGATGCACAGATGACAAGGCAGCATTTCTATCCTCAAATCTTTAACAAGAGGAGCAAATAAGTGGTCAGTTACAGAAACAGTAATAACAGAGGTATATAGGAAAGCTACGTGAAAACCCTAGAATTCAAATATGGAAGTACAATACACAAAAATTACAGAAAACAAATTTGTGTCCTCGAGGAAACACACACATCTGTCTGGTGTACTGGGACCATGTGTGAGCAGGGCATTCCCACGGAAGAACCCCAGAAGCAGGGTACTGAACTAAGGGATGTTATGATAAGCTCAGAGATCAATGTCTACAATGTGGCTGGGGCGGGGTGGACCTGGGGAAGAGGGATGAGGTTCCCGCAGTCTTCCTCTTTATATCAGGACTCAAGGGATTCCAATAGTTCCAAATAACTGGAACAAATTCATAGTATGCACCAGTAAGAGTCAAAAACACAGGCTAAAAGTGAGTGGCAGAATGAGAAGCAGGTGGTGCTGACTGTAAGTACACAGAACTCTAGGAGTCTATCAACATACACTGATGTTTCAATGCCTCCTGACAGACAGAAGGAAAAAGAAGCAACAGCTGAAAATCTTTTATGCTGGTGTATTTGTTTTTAGAGAGAAGTCCCTTGGAAGTAATAAATGGGTTCATTATAATCACCTCTCTCTGGGCACGGGCAAAATGGCTCTTCTCTTCTACCCTCAAACTGGACACAGTCTTCAGACACGCATTGGCCAATGAAACATGAGAAGCTATGAGTGTTGCTCCTGCAGGAACAGCCAGAGAATGAATCACCACATGCCTCGTTTTGCAATGGCAGAGTAACCTTCCAATACTGCTGGCTACAGCAGCCTGAGTCCTGAGTGAGGAAGTGTGGACCAGAGGCCTCAGTGCACCCTCACTGGACATGAAATGTGAGGGACAAAGAGATCTGTGTTGTTTTAAATCCTCTAAACTATATATATTTTTCTTTTTTTTCCTATAGAAACTTACTGTGACTGATAAGCTGTGCTTAATTTTAGGCTGAAAATTGCCTGAAGGTTGGACAGGAGGGACCCGAGGATCCTATTAAAGAAATCTCTATTACTTACACTGAATATGTTTGGAGTCCAATACATCCAAAAGGCTCATGTGCTGAAGGCCTAGTTGCTGATGGGCTTTGGGAAATGACTGGATCATGAAGACCCTAACCAGGAATCACAGGTGGTATTATGGGGAGGTGAAACAACAGGTGAGGCTGAGTTGAAGGGTCTGGAACGTGTGGGCAACCATTCGGGTGATATTTTGGGAACATCCCTTCCTCTGTGGCTCTTTTCCTTTTGCTCTGCTTCCAGCTGTCATGAGTTAAGCACCTTCGCTCCTCCACACTCTTCCACCATGATGCTCCGGCCTGCCTCAGGCCCTGGAACAACACAGCTGGCTGGCCACGAACTCAAACTCTGAAACTCTGACCCAAAAGAAATATTTCTTCCTTTAAATTGTTTTTCTTAGTTATTTTGTCAAAGTGACAAAAACTAACACACTATGTAATAAAGAATTTGGCTTCATCCAAAGAAAGGGCTGGCTTTTGCCACTGACTTCTGGTGGGCAGCGTACAGCACACTGGATAGGAACGTCTCTGTTCAGATACCTGATGATCTTGGGGTGAGGGCCAGGGGTGAGGGCTAGCCACTCTAGAAAAACCAATGTGATTTAGTGTGCGAGCCTTGGGCCATGGGGCATCAATCAATCTGGACACTGAGCTACACATACACTGAGAATTATACATGCTTATTTCCCTGAGTAATGGTGACTATCCATGTACTAAGGAAGAAATATGCAAATAACTAGGACAATAGTTACCACTTACTGATTTTCATTACTCTCACCCCAAGTACACTAAATACAATGAAATAAACACATCGCCTAAGGAAATCAAAGCCATCTGACTTCAGCTTCTTAGACCTCCCTCTTAGCTCTTTCTCTCTGTCTGGTCCTCCTGCCTTCAA
>PVJO010012581.1:0-54967 GCA_004026905.1 Hystrix cristata | reverse complement strand
CTCTTTCCATCAGCTCCCTTTCAGCAAACAGGAAATGAGGAGCTCTTTGGTGCCCGGCATGCTGGGGACAGTAGTGACCAAGCTGGACACAGCCCCTAGAATGGGAGCTTTGTCCAGCCCACAACTTCTGTGGTTACAGAAAATCCGAGGCCATGTTCACGCCTTTAATTTCCTCTGAGATCAACAGAAGAACTGGTTTGAACTCACTTATTTTCCCTTTCCAAGTGTCCACTTCTCTCCGCCAGGCCTTCATGACTATAAATCACTGTCTCTGATTCTGTGCTTAGAAAGAGCCAGGGCTAGAATCTACTCGTCAGAGGGTTTTGCTGGATTATTTATTGTGACAGAAAATGCAAATGCCGCGGCAGTCAACAGAAGGGAGGAAACGCTGGCTCAGCAGAATGTGCAGGACGTAAGTGCAGATGGGGGGCGTCATTTTTAGTAAGTAGAGCAGATACTCCACTTGGCTGAGAATGCCAGATACCAGAAAATTCTCCTGACTTTGTTATTGAAAGAAATGTAAAGCTGACCTGCTTCTTTCAGGACCCCAGAACGACATTGTATTTCACTATCCTTAGGGCTATGCAATGTGCAAAGCTGATAAAACAGCAAATAAAAAGGAGAAAGGGATCGTGTGGGAGGAGAGGGCTGCGCGAGCCATGCCGTCCCCGGCCTCATCACGCGAACTGCAGACGCATCCTCTTTCCATGCTGCCAGATTTCCTTTTTCTGGCCTGTTTCATATCAAAAGGTTTTTTTCCAAGTGGTTAAAAATATATTTCCCTGGTCTCTGGTCAGAATTTGTAAATAGAGTTGAGAGAGGGGGTCTGAGGTCTACAGAGCTGCTGGAGGATAGCGAAGCGCTCCTTGTCCTGAGGAGGCGACACTGGCCAGAAAAGGCGTGTCTCCAGCATTTCCCACACCGTGCATGGAGTCCTGCCTGACAGCATAATATTCCTGGCCTCTCTCTTTGGGCCTTTCTCAACCCCTGACAAAGTGAGGTGTCCTGACGTGACAGGCGAGTGAGGATGGAGAACTAGACACGCTGAAGCCCACCTGGTCTGCCTGCAGGGTCCTCTGTGTTATAAATCCTAGACCAGACTTGTCTGGGGGTCACCGTTAGGAAAGCCACAATGTAGCCCTTATCAGGAATAAAGGTGAAATGTTGATGTTTCCCTCCTTTTCAAGGCATTGTATTCACTAGAGAAGGGGCTACAGCAGGGTTACCTCCCCTCAGGAGTTGACAGACAGGAGTTGATAGACATCTCTGAGTTATCTTAGATGCTGTCTTAGTTGTTTTCTCATCACTGGGACACAATACCTGGTACCCACAAATTAAAAGAGGAGAAGTTGAATTTGGCTCCTGTTTTTAGCCCACGGATGGCTGGATCCAAGACAGGAAGTCATGATGGAAGGATCTGGCAGAGGAAAGCTGCTCGCATCGCGGTGGTCAGGAAGCAGAGAGAGAGAAGGAAGGCAGGAGCCGGCGAGGGAGAGAGACCATTGCAGGTCACGCCCCTAGTGACCCACCTCCAACCAGGCCCCATCTCCTCACAGCAAGTCAGCCCCGTATTTCAATCATCTGCCCAAAGCCCTGCCTCAGAGCACATGAGGCTCGTGGGGAACTCTGGATATAAACCACAACATGTCTTCAGAGCATCCTCGTCTTCATCAGGCCTGGCCACAACCGCAAAACATAGGCCAGAAGGCCATGCTGTTACTAAGACACGTTCCTGGGAGTAAGTGAGGAAGTCACGGTGATTACTCTCCTCTTCTGCTTCCAAATGCCCTCAAGACTCTGCTGAAATGCCCTTTTAAAATCTCCCCTGATTTTCTGGTTAAATTGAACATTTTCTCTTCTTTATTTCAATAGGGTTGTTTACTCATGAGGCACATACAACCTGGGCTTAAATGATTTCTGGAAATGGCAACTCTCCCTTAAATATGTGTGTGCATGCTTCGTGCATGATGGTGACATGGAGGTGGTACAGTGTAGCATTCATTTCTAAACCTTCTCAAACTAATGAATTCACTGGGCAGCAACATCATTTCTATAAGCCAATAAAAATGATGGGGTATTAGCTATCCATTACTATGTAACATTCCAATTCCTCTAAAAACTCAGCAGCTTGAGACAATCCGTGCTTATTACTTTACAACATTTCTGTGGATCAGAAATCTAGGAGTGGCTCAGTGCCACAGAGTTGTTCCTGAGGTTACAGGGGGGCCACTGGCCAGATCTGTGGTCATCTGACAGCTTGACAGTGGTTGTCATGTCCACTCCAAGATGGCTCCTTCACAGGGTATTGGCTGTTGGCCAGACGCCAATGTGCAAAAGCAATAAAACAGCAAATAAAGAGGGACAAGGGATCATGTGGGAGAAGCGGGCCCTCCCATGTGGGCCTCTCAACAGCCAGAACATGACGGCTGGCCTTCCTCATACCGAGTATCAAAGACTGAGAAAGAAAGACGTCTAAAATACTCTACAAGACCTATTCTGGGAAGCCACACTCCAACACTTCTGCCACATTCTTCTTCCCAGAAGCAAGTTACTTGGTGCAGCTCAACCTCTAGGGACAAGAAATCGGGCTCTACCTCTTGAAACAAGGGGCACTGAAGAATTTGGGAGCCCCTTTTAAAACGCCCACAGGCAACATGGTATAGAAGGGGAGAAGCAGAGACAGACACATCTTAAAATTTACTGCCTTGGCAATAGTGAGAATAAAATACATGAATGCCCGCGCAACTGGAGTCTCTTCCCCTGCATCATCTACGGGGGGAAGTGGATGTGAAGAAACAGGAAGGGGCAGGCTTGGATGGCCGGTAACTGTGGAGCCGCAGGAAGAGGGGAGACTGGGGTCTGGGCTGCTGCTGGATGCCACTGGCTGGGGAATGAGGAGCCAGAACGGCTGGACTTCAAAAGTAGCACTCCAGAGGTCAGTAACAGGCTCTCCTTTCCCCCGAGGCATGCAGAAAAGATCAGAGTCACTTGTGGTTACTGTTTGGTATTGGGATTGTTTCATTAAGTGCAGTGTTGTAGTGAGGTTCAATCACGTGAGTCATATTATTTATTCAGGTTACATTCACCTGCCCTGAGAATTTCTATCATATGTGAAATGGGTTGGGGGGTGGAGCACTGCAGCTTACTAAATGCTTCTGTATCTTCATAATGTGAACTCAGAATTAGCTAAGAAGATTCAAATGAAAAAGTTGGTTTGGATTTTCGTATGATTTATGAAGCAAGATGCCATAATCCAAAGGGTCAAGAATAGGGTGTACACTTGAAATAGAAACATATTTTGGAGTTGTAATGATGAGTGAGGAGAAGCAGACATGGGAGGCTGGAGTGACTCAGAACAGGGAGGTAAACCCAAGCTGGGTACAGCGTCAAGAAAGAAGCCCCTGCCCTGCTTCCCGAGCCCTTTGGCCTGCACAACCCTTCTGAGCAAACAGGGGGATGGCAGAAGAGACCAGGCTGGCGGTATGAGCTGGACTCTCTCAGCCCTTCAACAGGGATGCTGCTCCGAGCTCTGCAGCATCTGGGGGGTTATGGATTGCATGAGGTGGGGCACAGTGCGCTCAGCCTGCTGCTCCCCACCCTGAGAGTCATCCCTTGGAGCGTGGAGAGAGCGTCACTGTGCTTCGCTCCTGTCTTCTACAAGTCTCTTGGAGTAGACCACAGAGGTGTGTGCAAGGATGTACTCTCGGGGCTGACAGAGATGTAGCCGGCACTGGGAATCTGGGGCAGCATCTCAGTCCCCCTCAGTCCTTCTTCCCACTTTGCCTCTGTTTGCTGCCTGACTGCAGGAAGGGACAGAAGTTCACAGTTAACAAGAGGCTGCCCAGAGCAGAGGCCAGGAGGTGGAATCTGTCCAAGGCCTTTTGTCTCACCTCTGCTACCAATTTGCTGGAAGAAGTCATTTGTGCCAATTAGATCCTGGTTAGCAGAAGGCTGTCCTGTCTGGGAGGCAGGTAAGAAGCCAATTGTAAGGACAGGTGATCAATGACGGCGACTCGTGACTGTGCCTCCAATTCTTCTCAGACAGGTAGACTGCCATTAGCGCTCTCCATAGAGAGCGGAAGTGGAGAAAGGAAGTAGCCCTGCCTTATCGGGGCCGGGCAGCCTACACAGAGCACTCAAGGCCCAAGACAAACTGCATGGAGATACGAGGACTGGTCTTGGTCCTAATGAGCTCTTGACTGCAGCTTGGGAACTTGTAGATCTTTTCTGTGCTGCTTCACAAACAGAAGCAATGATTTAATGGGAAAACAAGAATGGGAAGTGTTATAGTTTACATCTAGGTGTCCCCTCAAAGGCTCATGTGATCATAGGCGGGATCTTCGGAAGGTGATTCGTTTATGGGGGTCCCGCTGACTTGCTGTTAGGAGGTAGGGCCTGGTTGGAAGAGGCAGGTCACTGGGGGCATGACCCGGTAGGTTATATCCCCCTTCCCAGTTCCCTTGATGCTCTCTGCTTCCTGTCTGCCAACAGGCGAGCAGTTATCTCTCCAGCATACCCCTGTGCCATGCCGTCCTGCCTTGGAGCCAGCTGACTATGGACTGAAATGTGAGATCAAATAAACCTCTCTTTTTAGTTGTGAGTGTCGGGTATATTGTCCCAGAGACCAGAAAAGTGACTAAGACAAAAAGGAAGTAGGCCCTCTCCTCTCTCTGCTGGTCAAATGGGTACCGCGCCTTGCCTGCAGTGACCTTCTTCCTGGGGATTTATTCCCCGTGCTCACGCTCCTGGTCCCTCGGGCCCATGTAAATGGCTGTTGATGGTTAAGATCTATTTTGATCAGCTGGGCATCCAGTCTCTTGGCCTGGTGCCTGCAGCAGACACACCTTAAGGTGTCCTCCTAACCCCCGCAAATCATATCCTTGGGTAATCTCCTCCCCCTGAGCACAAATGGAATCTGGGACCTGCTTCAAGCTAATAAAATCAGATAAAGGTGATGGCACGTCACTTCTGGGTGACCTGAAGAAGCCAACAGTGAAGCAGTCAGAGGACCTATGGAGAAGGTCACATACCACAAAACTGGGGTGGCTTCTGGGAGCTTAAAGAGGCCCCCGACCTGTAGCCAGGAAGAAAACAAGGGCCTCAATCTCAGAGTCACAGGACCAGGACATGCATTCTCCCAACATCCTGAATGAGCCGAAAAGCAGCTTGTCCCCTCGCCAAGCCTCCAACTGATGGTGAGCTCAATCTGACACTTCACGGGCCACCTCATGGAAGCCAAGAGAGACCTTGAGCAGAACACTCGCCTGGTCCATGCCTGACTTCAGGCCCAGAACTGTGAGCCAGAGTTGTTTTAAACCACTACACCTGTGGCATTTTATTACATTACCATAAGAAACAATTCCACGCCAGGCCAAGCAAGGCATTAAGTAATCAGTTATCACCCAATTAGTGCTCAATTAGTCACACGGTGCTTCACGATGCAGAATTGCTCCTGGACCTTTTATTGTTGCCTACAGCTTCATCCAATTATGACTTTCGTAACTGGATCGTAAGTCGCATGAGGGCCGGGACTCTGCTCTAACACTTTTTAAAAAGCCCCACAGCACACCAGAGCCCCTAGCTCACAAAAGATACACAGTCCTATATGATTTGAGGTCTGGATGCTTCCTTCTTCCAACTATATCCAGCTGGTCTCAGATTAAGATTTGTGAGTAAGCTTTCACTGCACACCTACTAAGTAGCAGGTTAGATCCCAGACATGGATCAGAAGTCCTACCCTTGAAGAGGTCAAGTTTCAACTCCATCAATGAGGTCTAGCAATCTCTCTTCCTATTGCCATGTGTGCAGAATCAGAAGACACCCAAAGATCCCCAGAGTTATTTGTCAACCTTTCAGGACTAGAAGCCCTTAGCTCAGGGGGAGGTATACATCGAAGTTCTTCCATGACTTTTTAGTTTCTAAGTGAAGGAGCCAAAGGCCCTTATGGCACCCATCTCTCATTTGAACAGTACCAAGCCACAAAGATATCGCCACCTGCTATCACCCACCATGGGCATCACTCTACTTCTGTGACCCAAGTGGACATATCCATATTCAAGCAGAGTAGAGACCAACACTATATTAGGCATGAATTACCTTATATTCACAGGCTTATAGAACATATGGGATTAAGAGGCATATCACGTTAACTCTATTTACCAAAAAGAGCCAAATATACATATACACAGCCTCCAAATGCATCCATGGTTGTCTGCATACTGAAAAACTTATTTTAATACACATGTAAACTATTCTTATTTTATCTAAGTTATGAATTTAAAATACATTAAAAAAACAGTACCAAATGGCATATCGGTCTATTTTATCACAGTTCTTATACATTCCTGATAGTCTAAGAGCTGGGTAGGGAATGCAGTTTTCTACTAGAAAAAAGTGGCTTCTGGTCCAAGCAACGGAATACAGTAAAAAAGGGCCTCGTGTCAGACTGGCAGCCTTGCAGCAGAGTTTGTACTTTAATAAGCATCACAATGGGTTATTTCCGATCATCATTAGGATGCTGTTAATTGGCCTGGTCATCCTACACTCTGCTTGCCCAGCTACAGCAGAGAAAATCATGTTCACTTTTTCTTTTCTTCCAAGTTTATTTCTACATTCCCCAAACAGCTTCCTCCACAGCCATCTGCCCTTTCCCTTTCCACAGGGTCTCGAATCCAGACCACCTTTCTCATTGCAACTAGACTACTGCACCCCACTCCAGTGTGCTGTCGAGCAGAATCCTTGGCCACTGTCTAACTGAGGAACTTTCTCCCAAAGCTGCAGATGAGGGGCTGGTACCGCTGCAGCCTGCTGAGGAGATTTTCTTTAAGTGGCATGCAGAAGGATGCACACCTTCAGACTCTCTTCTCTCTTTCATTACACCCCAGGCCAGAGAACTTTCCATCATGCCTGCTCCTGGCAGCCAAACCTCCGGCATCCCACACTGATTTCTTTGCTAAAAATACCCAGCCTCTCACTCCATGGAGAAGAAAAATGCAACACCGTCGGTTCCACGTGCTCCCTACAGGCTGATGCGGGCCCCGATCAATTCATCATCGCTCATGCATTCGGGTTTTAATTTCTCTCTCACAAAACTCATCTTATTTATCTGGTGGACATTGTGACAAGCAGATATATCCAAACCTTAGCATCTGTCCACATAGCCCATAACTATGTGGGAGGAGGATGGACGGTACCAGCTAGAAATCCTCTTTAGTATAATAGAAAGTTATCTGAAATCTCTGGAAGAGTTTCATGAGTGGGGCCTTGTGTGTCACAGCAGCTCCAGAAGGTTTATTCATGGATAAATGCACCAGTTGATTGAACAGTGTCTCTTCGGCTGGTTTTCCTTCTGGTTATACATATTTTGTTGCATTTTTAGTTTTATCTCAAGGTGTTGCTGTGCTCAGAAGTCTTTCTCTGGGAGGGGACAGCAGAAAGAGTGTCACGGAAAGAAAACACAATGCCTGCTGTTCAGAGGGCACATTCTAACTCTGCCACACACGCCCCGAGAACCCTGGCCAGGCAATCCATGTGGATCCCGCGGCTTCCGTTCTCCTCGAAGCTAGAACAGCACTCGCCCTCCGACACACTGAAGAACTAGGACAAATGGGCTGAACATAAAGGAACAGGGAAAATACACACCTTGGCAGAAATGCCGGGTGATCTTATCCCCACCCAAGAAAACAGCGCTCTTCACCTCGCAGCTGTGTTCAGAGTCATTAGAGAGATGCTCTCTGGCTCATGGAGATGGGGCAAGTCCTTGCTTTCGGGCAGCCTTCAAGCTCACGGCTGTGTGGAGGGCCGAGTCAGGCCTGATCACAGGCGATTAGAAAGGACAGGCTGAGCGAGTGCCCAGCAATGGGTGGCAGGAAGGAAGGGAGAAGCGAGGGCAGCCCTCCTGGCACGGATCTCCACAGGGGACTGACTGTCCTACATGCTTCTCTGCTTTTTTTGTCACTGTTGTTCAGCCGGGTTTTTTTTTCTTGTTTTGTTTTACATTATTACTAGGAGAGAGCTTCTTGCAGAAACTGCTTAAAACTTCAGGGAGCCTTGGGATGGAGCAGTAAGATTAATGAAGCAAAGCTCCTGCCTCCTTGTGCCAAGAACATCTACGCTCCTTTGCTAAGTTGGACAAACAAGCATCTCTTCCCACTGCACAGAACTCTCCAGACTGCAGACTCCAGTCTTGCATAAACTTTTTTAAGAGAAGAAGAAAATCTGACTGCTGCTGAGTGCATTATCCCTCTCTTGTGTGCCACCCCCTGCTGCCAACTTGAGATCTTTCTTCACCCCCAAATGCCACCTCTGGACCCTATAAGTCCCCTACCCAAGCCCAGACCCCGCTCGTCCTGGTTCTCCAGATTCTAAGCAATGGTTACAGCATGGCGAGTGTGGAAGGCGGCCCCTAACTTCATCCTTCAGGTACCACTGACAAGTTGGTGCATCGCTTCGTGGAGGCGGAAGTGTGAAGACACCCCAGTTGCTTATTCTATAAGCAGCTTGAATCAAGAACATCATTCCACCTGTCACAAGAGCAAGGACTGTCTCAGCGTCCCCTTTACCATTTGCCATCCGGCCTGTCTGAAGAGTCCATGCACCAGGAAGAATAGAGTTCCCGCCTTGACCGCTAGAGGGATGGCAGAAATGTCTCACTTTTAGCCTCCAGTGTGGCAATATGGGCATTTGTCACCAATTCAAATAAACCAAGAAAGCAAAAGAATGCAAAGAAAGAGTAGCTTGGGCATGAAAAAATGAAAACGAACTCTGTTTTGCTTGGTATTTTGTAGAAGAGTTGTAAGCAACCACACAACCGAGTGTGGGTGAGCGAGCTCAATACCCTCCCGGTCTCCTGGGCTGGACGCCACAGCCTACGGTGCCAGAATGCAGCCCAGAGTGCTGACGGGACACCAACACATCGTTCTCGGAGTGCCATTTATTGCTCACTCTGCATTGCTCAAAGTCAAGAAACAACAAACACATTCACACTCATGGCAAAACAGCTACCAACTTATGATGTGGCCAATACTCATCAAGACAAATACTACAGCAGAGTGCGATGTGCCACTTCCTTGGCAAGAAGAAATTTGCTGGGTTACTCCTTAAAAAGCTACTCCTAAAACGTTTGTTTTGTATTGTCTGAAAAGAGCCAGCTACCCAGGCAGAACATCCACTAGGAACCTTCCACAAAACCAGAGCTGGTGGGCTTCCCTACCGTCTGCCCTGAGCCCTGTTTTGAAATAGGCCGCCTGACCCCCTGAGCACAGATATGGTCTGTGGGATTCAGCTGATCGGGGTCCAACAATCAGCCTGAAAGTTTTGGCCTGTACAGGGTGCCCTGCCACCAACACATGGCCCGGGGGGTGGGCAGTGGGATCTGGTGCTAGAATACCAAGAGAGGAAGGTTTGGGATTTGGTGTCCACAGCACCTTCAGTGCTAGCAGCAGTAGCACCAGCAACTCAACGAAGCAGGATTGTTCAAGGAGGGGGAAGGTAGGCCGGTGGGCAGGCTGCTATTCAATTACTTGAAATATTAAGTTGTCCAGAGGGCAAAGATATGTGTAAATCAAAGGGCCACCTCTGGGTTTCAAAGCACATTGCAATCTGTGTTAGTAAAGTCCCCTTTGACTTTGTGAAATCTTCAAAAAATCCTACCAAATGCACCTCAGATGGAAATACCTGCTCCACCCCTCTAAAGGACAGAATACAAAGCACCTTTCAGTCTTTGGCCTGTCTGCTGGTTACCCACAAACTCAAAGGATGGGTTCGGAGAAGCAGATGAGTCACAGAACGCATCAAACAGACGCTATCACTCCGGCCACCTCGAGGGCCAGCTTTGAACCACACGGGAGAGGGAACCATTCTTTGGTCTCACTGCCGGGCCCAGCACCCAGGCTGGCCTAGACATGTGCTGCCAGAGTGTTTTCTTTGTGGCAGAGGAAGCAATGTCAAACATTAAACTGTTAACACTCCCATGACAAGCATCCACCCACATGAGCCAACCAAAGATGGAAGATTCTGGTATTGCAGAATGTTCTGGAAGGTTGGAAATTGAGGTGGCTCAAAATAGCACCGCCGAGTGCTCTGAAATTTTTAAACTACTAATCAGCAAATATTTTCAGCTGACTTTGGCATTAAGAGTTCTTACCCAAAAGGTTGCTAAAATGGAATGAGAAGGGTCCATAGATTTGGTTTGGTTTATTTATTTATTAGTAGTAGTATTTCATTAAAAGAGCTATCCCGTCTTATCCATTTTTCTCCTTCCTCATTAAAAAGAAAGAAAAAGCACATTACTTTCTAGATGGTAAGAGTAAATGCTGCACTCTTCTCTCGGAAATCACAGGCTACCGGGTGCCTTTTTAAATGATAGAATGGGCATGGCATGCAGTTAGCCAATAAATGCAATCCCTGATTAAAATGTGAGTCCTAAAAGTTTGACAACTTGTAACTGTTTCCCAGTGCATTTTAAAGTTGAATTTCAGAGCTCTGAGCCTGGCTTATGTTATTTTATTATTTTATTTCTTCTTGGGCCTCTCTTGGTGAGAGAGCTAACGCTACATGTTTTGTTTTTTTTTAACTTCACCCTTCACACTTTTACAAACTTAAGTCAACAATGATGTGTTCAAAAATCTTTGTTTTCCCTTTGAAACTGGATGCGAAGAAGAAATCTCTCCTGTCGGTGGAGACGGCTGTGAACGAACGAGGCGCCTGCACGTAGATCTCTTTGAACTTCTTGAACAGCTGCTTCTCTTTATCCCACTGGTATATCTGCGAAAACGTGTAGTCACTCCCCAGGGCCAGGTAGTGATTATCTTTAAAAGAGAAGGGCTGCAGTGTCATGGCGCCCCGGGACGGCAGCGCCTGCACCTCCACAAACTGCTTGCTGTTCCACCTCATGACCCGAGAGTCCCCGATGAAGCGGGTGAGCGAGAGGTACAAGGTGTCCTGCATCCTGAAGCTCTTCACAGCCAGCACGTCCTCCATGTGGGGGATGTCGCCGTGGGGCACGAACTTCTTGGAGCTCTTATTCCACTGCAGGATGAGGGGCGCCTGGGAGCGGCTGGACAAGATGAGATGCGACTTCCCATCGATATCAACGAACTCTGCGTCTGTGTCTCGGAACCACTCGTGCAGGGACTGGTACGAGTAGAAGCCTTTGCTGTTCCACTTGTAGACCGTTGACAGCCCCGCTTTGGAGCTGTCTGCGATAACGAAGAACGTCTCGTCATCGATCTGGAACAGCTCGATGTCGTTGGGCTTGGAGATGCGAGATAATTCGATGTCTTGGAATTTGACAAACTTGGTCCAGCTCTCATCGTATCTGTAAATGTGAGAGCCGCCGAAGAGCTGGGCCACCACCACAAAGACCTGGTCGTCGATGAGGATGGCTTTGCAGCCCACAATGGACTGGCCTGTGCTCCGAGAGAAAGAGGGCAGTTAGTGTGGCTGCTGTGGAGAAGGGACCCCACCACAAAACAGGGACTGCCAGTGGCAACGGGAAACTGTGGCAGCTCCTTGGAAAATTAAACAGAATCACTAGTGACCGGCAGTTCTGCTCCAGGGAACAGAAAGCAAGAACTCAAAAAGATACCCGCGTACCAAATGCCACCGACCCAAAGGTCTGCGCCCCTGAAGTTCTTACCTTGGACCTGATCTCCAAGCGAACCGTGTTTAGGAAGAGGCGCTTTGGGAGGTGGTTAGAGCAGAGCCCACAAGTGAGATCAGGGCCCCTGGGCACACGGGCGAACTGGGGCCTCACACCAAGCACCAAACTGCTGGTGTCTTCATCTTTGATTTTCAGCTTCCAGAACCACGAGATATAAATTTCTGTTGTTTTTAAGCCATCCAGTCCATGGCACTCGGCTTTCAGAATGGTATCTCCTTTCTATTTCTATTCTGGGCTTCTTACAAGAATCTAATCCCTTTCCTTTTTTAAAACAAACTATTGTGTTGTTTTTCGGAGTATAAAAATGTTAAATGTTCACCAAGGCAAAATTCGAGAATAATAACAGCTAAAAACTTACCAAGTGGATACTGAGTGGGTATAAAGCAGATACTGAGGGGCAAGCACTACTCTAAGAACACGTATTCACTCACACAATCTTTATAACCAGCATCGGAGGAAGCCACAATTCTTACCACCGTCTCCATTTTACAAAACATGAAAGTGAGGCCCCAAGAAGCTTAGCAGCTTACACCAAGTCGCACAGCTAATACTTGTGGGATTCAAATCCAGACAGCCTGGTTCCAGTCTGTACTCCACGTCCAAAGTACCAGAAGGCACAAAGAATAAAATAAAAAGCATCTGTACTGCAAACATAAAATAGCACCTAATGTCTTGATCTATTTTTTTAATCTTTATACACAAAATTAAATATGCTTTTGTGGAAGTTCTTTCTTTTTGGGTTTTTCTGGTGTTTTGTTTTGTTTGGTTTTTAGCAGTACTGCAGATTAAACGCAGAGACGTGGCACTGAGCTACATCTCCAGCCCACCTCTTCCCTTTTTCTCATTTAAATGGGACTCAGACCATAGCCATGCTTTTTAGAACCTCTTTTTCTTCACTTGACTACTATGTTGTAAACACTTTTTCCAGGTTAACAAATCTTGTACAACTGATTTTTTTTATTATTATTATTACACAGTATTCCACTGCATGGATGCACCGTATTTTACTTAACTAATCCCCTACTGTTGGACCTTACAGTTACTTCTAGTTTTTCATTATTGTTAAATAACATGTTGCCTTTAACATGATGTTAAATAACATGTTTTGAAACCATCTGGCTGTATTTTTAAATGTAAGAATTACTGGGGCAAATGTGCATATCTTTAAGGCTTTTGGACATAAACTACCAAACTGCTCTTCAAAAGCTGCCAGGATTTCCACCCTGCCAACACCAACCTAGAGTTCATGCTCCGTCTCCTGAGCAGCCCGGCTACCCAGGAGAGGGTCCTGGAGGGCTGCCTGCCCGAGCGTGGGGCCGAGGGAGACGGAAAGAAGTCCCTTCTTGAAGACACTTCCTAATCCTGCTCTCCGGGTCAGTGTTTTCAGCTGATGGAATCAGCGGCAGCAGCACAGATCATAGTGTGTGTGCGTGTGTGTATGTGTGTGCGTTGGAATCTACACAGCACGCAGAAATCACAAAGCAAACAGAATCGTCTAAAAGCAGGAAAGCTGAGAAAAGACAGAGAGACAACAAGGAGAAGGAAGAGCCAGCTTTGGCATGAACATGACCGTGGGTTCCTCTCTCCCCAGTGAAGACAGACAGACACTGGAGCCGCCCCTTCTGCACCGTGGTTACGGGGGTGGGGCCGCAGGTGCCCCTCCGATTCCTTGGATCACCCCCATTGTCAAACAAGGTGACATATGAGGAGCGCATGGCCCAGGGAGGAAAGAACCCTCCAATCCGCTTTCTGGCCCAACAAGCAGCTCTGGGCCAGGCCCTGGTTTACCCCCGAGCTGCAGGCTCTCTCCGATGCCAGGCCCTCCCCACCGATGCCTGTAACACCCTCTCGAGGGCTCTGCTACTCCCTGTCTTCCTTGGCTTATGAAAGCTGTAGAGGGGTTTTAATTGATGCCAAAAACTTAGGTATTTGGAGAAAGTAGGGGAGCAGCTCCCATTTATGCCCGGGATAAAGCTATCGTAGTCTGTGGATCCGCTACATGCCCCAGCACTGTGCTGTTACACATACATGACCCTGCGCAGCCCCTGCAGTTCCCCAAATCCAACACTATGCTGATCCCATCTTACAGATGAAACTCCCATTTCACAGAGAAAAAGAGTCATGCAAATGAACTCAGCCAAAGTCCCGGGCAGTAAGAGCTAGAGCCAGGATGCTAAAACAACAGTCTGCTGTTCAAGCTTGTAAGTGTAGCTGTCCCACTGCAGTATTTCAGTTGCTGGGCGTGGCTGTGAAAAAAAGGTCTTGGTGGGCTTCTGTGAGTGCTCTCAACCCAGCAGATTTACACTCAGAGACTGATGGCCTGAAGATCCCTAGAAACTGGAAAGGTCTAACTCTAGCTCTGACTCCGGCCGAAGCCTGCCATTGCTACCGACCACGCCCACTCTGATCCCACTGGCCATCCCCACTCCAAAGGCACCTACCACGCCCTACCCCCACCTCTGTGACCTCACCACCTCCAGGCGCTGTTGCTGGGATGCTACCAGGATGCTGATCTTGCAATAGGCTCTGAACGGGGCACTCGGCTTCTACCTCTGCACTCCTCCCCCAGGCCTCGCAAAGGCCACTCTCAACCCCTTAGCTACGCCCAAGCCAGCGACTGTGCAAAACCTCCCGTGGCTTTGCAGAACACTCGGGGCAGAAGCCCAAGGCCTCCCAGGGCCACAAGGCCCCAAGATCAGCCTCTGCCTGCTGTGACTCTCCACTGCACCTATCCCCAGGGTCTCTTCGTGCACCGGATCCTGCCCCCGTGTGCTCTCCACACAGGAGAGGTGACTCCCACTTGCTGTTCCCTCTCCTGGAACAACGTGCCCTGCTCTCCGGGAGACTAGCCCCATCTTAATGAGGCCAGTGCTGACCTCTACTGAAGTTTCCATCCTCCCACATCTAGCATCCCAAATTCTCCTTCCTCCCCACATTTCTTCCTTAGCACATTGCCCTCTAGTACTTTTTATACATCACAATTATTTCTGTCTTTCTTCAACAGCCTGCTTTATGACTTGTTACTGCTATGTACCCAGCACCCACAATATGCCTGGCTCGGGCTAAGTGCCCAGAAACCTTTGTGAATGAATGAATGAGTGGATGGATGAGTGAATCTGGAGGCCACCAGCTACAGTTCATCACAAGGGTGGGTGGGGAGTGTTGTCTTCCCTTCCTGGAACAGGGGAGGGGCAGGATGGAGTGGTGACAGATCCTGGGCTCTTTCCCTGAAGGAACAGTGACTTTGTGCCCCATAAAGCCATGCTGGGTACTGAGTCCTTCCCATGTCACAGACGGGAAACCAGGCCCAGGAGGCCAGGCATGCTTCCTAGCATGCAGCAGAGGCGCATGGTCTGAGCTCTTCAGAGCCTACAAGCCACCCAGCTCTGCAGGAGAGGGCCATGTCCTTTATCTGCGGGCAGGTAACCCTCAGTCACGGCTCCAGGGGTTGGTGTGAGTTGCTGATGAGATAAACCTGCAACCAGCACCGGTCTGGCCCAATGTGCACACACGCTTGCTACTCAAGAGGCTGAGGCAGGAGGGTCACACATTCAAGGCAGGTCTGGGCAGCTTAGCAAGACCCTGTCTCAGAAGAAAAACTAAAAAAGAGGCTGGGGGTGCAGCTCAGTGTCAGAGCACCTCTGGGTTTGATTCCCTAGTACCACAAAAAAGAAGAAAGGAAGAAGGGAAGGGGAGGGAAGGGGAAAGGAGGGAAGGGGAAGGGAAGGGAGAGGAAGGGGAGGGAAGGGAGAGGAAGGAGAGGGAATACAATCATGGGCACTGGAACTCCTCAAAGAGCAGAGCCGCAGGTTGCTCCTGCCTGCACCTTAGGAGGGAGGAGAGATGGGGGAGCCCGTGCTTCCCTTCATCATCTCCCAAGGTGGAAAAGAGAAAGCAAACAATCATTAGCATGTTAGAGTCCCTCCTTCACCACCCTCTTTCCTTTATCAGAGCTGGGATTGAGGTCCTAGCGCAGTGACAGCGAACCTTTTAGAGCTCTCGACGATAACAAACACACAGCTGTGGCACGCGTGCCACGGGTCCCCCACCCCGTCCTAGGGCCTCGGCTTCCCCAGAGCCCCTTAGTTGGAGTCTGCACTTCTAAGCGGCGGCTCCCAGCAAAGCCGGCTCAGCGACAGCACCAGCTGGTCTGAAATGGCATCTCCTGAGCCTCCAGATGTGCGTGTCCAGCCCTCGGTGCTGGGAGCTCTGCCGTGCGGGGTAGATGACACTCTCTGGTCTCCCCACGTGCCTGGACCTGCTGCAGAGCCACCTCGTGCCCGGAGAGCCTGAACTCCTACCCAGAGCCCACACCACCCTCACCGACAGGAGCCTCGGGGGCCCTCTCACAGGCTGATAATTAGGCTTGCATGGCACTGCTTAAAAAGTTAGCGTTCATATTAGATTGCACTTTGATAACTGAGAAGTCTTTAAAAGATTATTTTCATTTTAAATTTTATTTAGAAAACAAGCAAGCAGTCCATTCTTAGTATCACTAAAACATCAGGATCCCATAACAGCATTGAAAGAAGCATTAATTAAATGAAGTCCACAGGCCTGAATTTAGGGGTCTATTTATTCTTACTTTATATGTACTTATTGAAGGAAAGCAGTAATCACCAAGACCTGCAAGAATAAACTAGAGGGGGTGTGTGTGTGTGTGTGTGTGTGTGTGTGTGTGTGCGCGTGTGCTCACATTAGTTTTTGTTTTCTGTTTTCTTGTGGTAGTAGGGATTGAACCCAAGAATTTTGCACTAAGCTACATCCCCAACCTTTTTAATTGTTTTTTACCTTGAGGCAACGTCTCACTGAGTTGCTCAAGCTGGGCTGGAACTTAGAATCTTCCTGCCTCAGCTACTCGGAATGCTGGGATTACAGGTGCGCACCACCTCGCCCAGCTCGTCTTAGCGCACTAGTTAACCAACAGCCTAACGAAAGTCAAAGGCATGGTTTTCCTGCTAAGAAGCTGAGGCAGACAGGCCGCCTCAGAACACTGCACCCCCCAAAGGGCACGCTGGTCTTTGGAAACAAAGCAAACGGCTCTCAAAGGTGCATCAAGCCCAGAACTGCACAGGACCATAGTGACCTCTCCCTGCTTCTAGAAGATGCTTCCCACCTCCCACTGGAGCCCCTGTTCACCCTGTTGTCAAAGGGCTCCCCAACATAAATAGGGTCACCTCCTGTACACTACTCTGACCGATAACTGGCCATGCCCAGAACACACTGGAGTGACCGTGAGGGTGGGCTGGAATGCAGCCCCTACTTCTGGCCAGCTTAGCGCACCCAGTTCTTCCTCCATATGAGAGCAGACATTGCTTCTCTTGTGGGCTTGAAGGGATACTAAAAGCAGGTCAACACATCTGCTGACGGCACAACGCACCTGTGATGTTGTCATAGCTCCGGAAATTCATTTCAATGTGGTCCCACTCCAGCACCATGCAGTTCTCCATGCCGGGCTGAGCGATAGCCACGTACACATCGTTCTTGGAGTTGAACGTGTCCACAGACACCGACTGGTACGGCAAGGTCTGGTGAACCACAAAATCTGGGGATGGGTGTTTAAAAACAAAAAGCATTCATAAAATGTGTTGTGGGGATCATCCGCTCCCACCCTGCTTCTGTCCTTGTCACGATCCATAGTAGCGAGGAGGAGGGAGGAGAAGGAGGGAAGGGCCCGGACAACACACGCGTCCTGGCCCCTGATAGCCCGGAGAGCCCACAAGGTTCTGGCTTGCGCAGGACCATCCGGCTGAACGCACAGCTTTTGATGCAGCTTCCTGTGGGTAAGCAGCTTCGCACATTTGGCAAAAGAATCAACATTTTAAACAAATTTGGTGAGACCTGGCTTTCAAACAGCCAAGAGAGGAAGGAGGCTGCAGAGATATTCTCAAAGCTGTCACACTCATTGCTCCGCGAGGCGGGCTGTGTGGTCCATGCTGGGCTGGGAAGCTCTGTTCTTCTAGTCCTCTCTGAACAGCCTTACAGGGACACAGCCTGACTAGTCTTGCTTGATGAGATGCTTCTGGGATTTAGCTAATATCAGCTCTTGACCAGCTGTGACTGTGTGCCCTGCTCTGCACACAGGTGGTGGGAAAGAGCGCCCCTACCGGGTCAGAATGAACACTGCACTCCCCAAAGGACACCATGGTCTTCGGAAACAAAACTTTGGTCTCAGAGGTGCATGAAGCCCCAGAGGGCAGTGAACCTGAGTGTGCTTACTAGGATATGGGGCCTGGCTCAGTGGCGGCATACAACTGCCAAAGACAGAACAAGCATGCCCCCTACAAGAAAGAATAGCCGACGTAGGTATAATGAGAAATCTAGAAAAGGAAGAACCTCTTTTATAAAAACCACTCTAATAAAGATTAAGAAATAAAGGTTATTTTTCTGGCCACAGATGCTTCAATGTGCATTGCTCCTTGGTAACACGATGAGGCTAAACGTGGGTCCTGGCGGATGCCTGGCTAAGGAAAGTCCTTCCTGGGAGGGACCCTCGCGCTGCCCAGCTCTTTCTCAGCCAGGTCTGGTCCATCCCCATCCACGTCCCACGTGCTCTGCAAGGCCTGCTCTGACTCACTCAAGCCATGAAACTCAGAGATCATCACTATGCACCATGCTTCAATCTTACTGTCCACTGTGACCCCAAATAATAACATCAGAGCCCAGCAGAAAGAGCACTGTGCTTCAAGACAGATGGCCGAACCTTCCCCTCACCTCCTGGTCCCACTTTACATATTCGGAACAGGAGAGAAGGACACAGACCCCCTGAGCTGGATAGACCGGTCAGGTCAGGTCACGGGAGGGAGCACTTGCCTCAGGTCTGGGCATATGAAGAAGAGAACTGGGGTCCGAGAAAGCCCAGCACCCCGCTTCTGTCCTAGCTCATGTTCTGGAGAGGTGTGCGCTTTAACTGCCACCTAAGGCAAGATCCTGAGCTGAGCACAACCTTCTTGCTGAATGACCTTGGGCAAGTGACTTAACCTCTCTGCTCGTTAGTTTCCTCTGGGTACAGATGCTGGCGTTTATCAGACCCGCAGAGAACTGGATTCTCATCGTAGTGTGAACCCCGCATGAACGTGCACACAAGGGATCTCGCTTGTAGACTGCTTTGATTCCTCTCTACTCCTCCATCCTTGGAAAAACTCTTTTCCATAAACTGATCCCTGGTGCCAAAAAGGGTGGGGGCCGGTGGCCTAGAGCACAGTGCCTGGGCCCTGACGTGGCTCCTTCGCCGTGGTTTCACATACGCAACCAGGACCGCATTAAGCTGCTTGCTTGAAGACTCCGGAGGACTCCCAGTGGCCCCTCGCCTGACCCCTTGCCCCACCCCTAAAAATAACAGTGTCTGCTGGTCAAAGACTAAGAAGAGAAAAAGTGACCCTCCGTTCCCTGCCATCAGCCCTGGCAAAGTCGGCACTGCAGACCTCGTGGGGGTGAGCAGATGAAGGGGCAGGAGGCGACGGGCCGCCACACACTCCTTTCCTGGCGGTAAGAAAGGGCTCGGAGCACCGAGAACAGGGGAGAATGCAGCTGCACTCTTTTAATTACAGCCGAAATGGCTATAAACTCTTCCTCTCCGTCTCGGGTTGCACTCCCTCATCCAAGTCCGCCAAAGGTTCTAAACACTCCCCGGGTGGCCATAACTCACGCGTCTCCTCATTCCCATTAGTCTCCCGACTGCACTCCGAGTTCTCAGGAAGTTGAGCATTTGCTTTAACATGCAGGCTGTTTAAAGTGCAAAAAGTTTCCATGCTTACTGAAGAATTCCCAGGATGAAAAAGGGATGCTAGAATAGAGAGCAATTTCCAAATCTATTTTTTAGAGGCCCGATTTTATTTTTCCAAAACAATGGTTTCACAGTATTTCCTATATACTATCTGGCATAACAAAGATTGTTAAATCACCTGACTGACAAATCAAATTCTCAATAGGGGACACCACTCCCAGCCCCACCATAGAAGGAAGAGGAGAAGGAAGGAGAGGAGGAGAAGGAAAACAAGAAAAAGGCCAAAAGACACTGATGGATGCATATGCATTTGTGCCTGAGTAAGAAAGGGACCAGAGGAATTTAAACACCTTCCCCCTCCCCCGTCTTAATTTGCCATTCCCGAACTGCAAAAGCACATTCATTGTGGAAAGACCTCAAAGAATACACACACAAACATGACATCAATTTACTAGCACTAAAATATTAATGTATTCTCTGCCAAAAGGCCTGCCACCTCCATGCACACTGAATCAAGTTCACAATGTCAGTGGGTCTCACGATTTAGGCCTTTCTCCCACCGGAATCAACAGATTTTTACATAGCTATTTATAGCACTGGCAGAAAATAAATTATACATGACGCTGATCCTATGGGGAGAGAAAGTGCACATTAATGCATTATTTCTCTTTGCATTTTCATCAGCCTCAAAATAGGGACGCTAACAGGACAATTAGGATGCAAAATTCACCCCCTCTAAGGAATTTAGTGAATTATCCACCTAACACAGGGAATCATCGGCAGGTAACAGGGATTTTGGGGTGGTTAAAAATAGACTGAGGGAGTGGAAAAACTGTGATTAATCTGAACAGCAGAAGCAGCCTGATGGTGGCCGTGTGGTATTAATTATTCCCTTTGCCAGGGAAAAGGATAGTAACTCTCTCAAAACAAAGAGTAGAGCTACCTGAAGAAATTTACTCCTTTCTGGAAAAGCTGAGCTAAGAGGAAAACTGTGCTGTGGGAGAATGTGCTCCCTCCCAACCCCCAAGCAATGATAAACAGACCCTAAAGCTCGGATCTGGCTTTCTCTTTCCATCTTCTATCCCTCCTCACTCCTTTCCCCCAGCCTCTGATAAAGCACCAGAGGGCAGGGCTTGAGCTGAGCAGAGTACGGAACCCGAAACACTCCAAGTACCTCAACCTCCAGACTGTACCTGGGGGCAGGTCACACTTTGTTTCCTGGCAGAAACTGTGATCAGGGGCTGATGTGTCCGGGGGTCTTGAAGCAATCACAAAGGCAGCATCGTCACTTACCAGCTATCTTGCCAGCAAGCCTGGTGCTGACTTTCTCAACTTGAAGAGGGAGCTTGCAAGCAAAGACAATGTGCAGGAGTCCAAGCATGTGCCAGGCTCACATGCTTGGGTTCGGGGTTGCAGAATGTGGCCACCTCAGTTCCAAACCAGCTCCTTTCTGATAACAATTCTCAGTTCCCCGGGCACCTGGCAATGTTTTCACACACTCTGGCAGGTGCAAAAAGGACAATGGAAGTTGCTGACCTCACCAAGGGGTTTGGCGAACTCTCCAGAAAGACAGGCAAAAAGGCCAGAGAGGAGCCCAAAGAGCTCTGATTTCACACTTAACACCAAATGCTCTCGAATGCCACCTTTTGGTGCAAATGCCACTGATTATGACCTCTGATTTATTGCGCTGGCCCCTATAGTACAATAAACGACCCCTCAGAGGCCTCAGCTGGCCGAAGGGCACCTGCCAATTACACAGCTGAGTAAGCCCCTATTTGATGATGAAAGACAAGGGCACTTCCAGGAGATTTCAAGTTTTCTAGAAAAGAACAGACTGTGCTGGTCCTTTACTGGCAAACAAAGACGTCTAGAAATCACTGTTAGTTTGTGGGGGTTTGTTTATTTGTTTGGAAGGTGGTAGCAGGATCTGTCCTAAACATGATGTTTTGTTCTTGGAATTTTTATGACTTTTGGGTTTCCATAACTCTTTCGAGATTTCCCTCCCACTCCTGCTGCTTCTCCTGACGTGCCTTGAGGCTGTGTAGATATCAGTGTTCAGCCTAAATGTTTATTTTCGTGAACAGCTAGAAAGCGGGTTTCATACCGTGGATTGATCCTCTCTCCTTTAAAACCTGGCTTCAGAAGCTGGAGAAGCTTCACCCGAGCCTTTCATATGGAGATATTCACCTGCCCTCTCCATGCAGTGACAGCCAGGCAGCTGGTATTTTAATTTTATTCTATAACATGAAAAATGTATAAACTGAAACCCTGAGGCAAGTGCTGGAAGAACAAAGTCAAACTTCCTTACATTTTTTTCCTTCACATCAGTTTTTTTTTCCTTTTGATAACTGATTGCCAACTTATATTTGTCTACTTTGCCATTGGTCATAATTTACCTATTCTCTTTTCCTACTTAGATCTATGAAAGTAATTTATAGATTTTAAAGTCTGGTATAAAATTTCCAATAAACATCATCTTATTCAATCAATAAAACAGTGACAACAAAATAACTCAGGCCTCTCTGTACTGGCTTTCCACGCAGCCTAGACTGATTTGAAAATGTTCTCATGTTAAAATCACAAGCTTATATTTTGACTTTAAAAAAAAAAACCTTAGAGAAACTCAAATTTTGTAAAGAATCAAAATCAAAGTCAATGAAGTCAACAAAAACCCTTCCAAACTGTTGAGTTAGTTTGCTAACCACATCAATTCATTTCTTTTAGAATGCTTAAACTGTCTCTAAAATAATCTTGGGGTATAAAACTTCTAAATTCACTTCCCCCCACACACTCTCCTGACACTCTACAAGAGAACCAAAAAGATTCTCCTAACTGTCCGTCTTTGTCGACAGGGCTTCTAAATACCTGTGGTCGTACATTCATAGTCAAAGCTGGTCACATCATTAAGCTTCTTCTCCTGATATTCTGGTGGGCTGATGCACAGCACGTCAGAAACAGTGGAATTTGTCATCTTCAGCCACAGATACAACCACTTGGCTTTGCAGTCACATTCAAATTTATTACCCCTTAAATCTCTAAAACAAAACACAAATATGTGCACAGAGAAACTGACAGAGCTGACCTGTTTCGGTAGTGAGTTGCAACACCAAAATTAACATCTTGAAGTATTTAAAACTCTCTAAAAGTGGAATTTAAAAACTGTATTTCATGCATCCTATTCTTGTACTTATCACTGTCTGTACTTAATACACCTGTGTTTCAACTACTGTAGCACACAGAGAGCTCTCAGAGACAGCACACCACCATCTCTCCAAGCCCTCTGCCATGCCATAGTGGAAACAGGGGAGGGATGCAAGAAGAACACTCTCAAACACAGAGTCTTATAAACAAAAACACGATGTTACAGGAACGATTTTCCCAAACGAAGCTGCAAACTTTCAAGATCCTGTTAAACTATGTCCAATAAGAAGTGATGAACATTAGACTACAAATCAGGCACTATTTCAGAGCCTGGGGCCTCCCACCCAGCAAGCCTAATGAACCATTGGCCTCATGGTACCAAGTATGTCCTCAAATGGCAAAAGCCAACACAACACCCACTACATGCCATTTCCCAGCACTACTTTGTTATTGATTTTTAGCTACAGCATAAAAGAAATGCGGGAAAGAAGCAGAAGGGATTGACAGATATGATTAACTGGGGCCCAGTGACAAGTACACCCAAACTTAATTTCATTACTCACAATTCAATCAGAGAGTCTAAATCACTGAAGACATCCCTTGGTAGTGCTTTAATGTGGTTATTGGCCAAAGACCTGGAAACAGAAAGTCACATTTTAACATGGTTATTATCTTCGTGCTGGGTCACTCCAAAGTCCCTTTATATACAGCTAATGGCTTAAACAGAGTTTTCAAGCTCCTCATCAAAACGTGATTCGATTCCTGGCTCTGAGCATCAATACTGAAAGGAAGACAAGAGATGGGTTATACAGAGATGACATTATAGATGAGCAATTACAATGTCAGCTTTTTTGCCTTTGTTTTTCAAAACAAGCATTTATTAAGCTGTTTATGCACATCTGCCAAACCTCAGTTGGTTTCCTTTGTTTCTTGGAATTAAAAGCCAGAATACCTTTGATGGTGTGCAAAACTCTGCTGCCTAGATGCCCCATCCCTGCTCCCCTATGAGGTTGCCTCTTCTACCACTCAGACCCAGCCACCCCGGCCCCCATGCTGGTCCTCAGTGGCCTCCAGGCCTCTGTACCAGGCCACCCCCCTGGAGCACTGGTCCCCAGATACCCACGCAGATCACTCCATCATTTCCTTTAGGTTTGCTCTCATCCATCATCACTTTCCCTGACCTCTGCACACCTCCCTTCCCAGCTCCGTTGCACTTCATTGGAAGATACCATTCGACACAGCCCATGTTCTAATTATCTATGTATTAGCCACATGTCCTCCCCATACACAAGCAACATGAGGACAGGGATTCTCGTCCGTCCACAGCTGTATCCCCAGCCCTTAGACCAGTGCTTGGTTCTAGTGGCTCCTGTTGAACAAATGAATTAAGCACCAAAGTAGAGTACTGAAAGTCTTGTCCCAAGAAACTCCTTAGTGATCCATCTACGTGAATTCTGTCACTTCTGGCTCTAAAAAGGATTCAGTGAATACACTTTTACATACACAGACTGTCAGCTTTAACCCTTAAGGATAATTTAATAACATCTCAATGGACCAGAATATTTAGGGAATGACTGATTATGATCAATTTCATTTTCTCATTAACAAAGGTACGTATGATCTCAGTGCCGAAGCGCTTCCCAAGATGCCCTGGTCCACTCTGCACCTCCAGGAGGGAGACCAGCATGAGCAGCATGAACTCCTGATGATTCACGATTCTGCAGTGCCCCATCATCATCCTGCTGAGGATGGATGTCCACGGCGCAGGGCTGCTGTAGGAAAGAGCTAGGTGTTGATACAGTGTACTTCAAGTCCGTGATTTCCCCGGACACCACGTGCTAATGTGTCAGCCCAGAAACTGGTGCCTACGTCTGTCTTCTTTTATTCATGTGATACATGAGTAAAAATACATATGAAATACATATGAAAAATACATATGAAATTAGTTGCTCATAGCACCAAAATGACCTAATCCAGAAAGATGGCTACAGAAATGGGCACGTCTCCTTAGAGTCAGTCAGCTGGGCAGAGTAGGAAGTTCAAGCTCATTTTTCAATCCAAACCGTCTTGCTTTCAGACACCAACTGAACATGTGGACAGACCTGTAGTTTCTGAATTACGCCCCTTCCCATCGAGGTAGCCATCAATGGATTGAAATATCATTTCAAGTATTATTTTATCTTTCTCTTCTAAATGATTTACTTGTACTTTTTTTAATGTGTTGGAAAATAGGTTGAAAACGTAATCAGACTGAACGTAGTCTGGAAGTCACTTATTTAAATTTATGAAAAGGGGTGTTTGTTTTGATTTTTTCGGTCTGATGGTAGCTTTTTCTGGAAAGCAAAGTACAAAAAGGTTTTAACCAATTAAGGGTTAATTAGTCAGCTAGACATTTTAGCTAATTGGAAGTTATTATATTGAAGTGATAAGAACACACAGAATGGCTAAAGCCAAAAAAAAAAAAAGCAGAATGTTTAGCAATTGTTCCAAGAATGCAATTTAGACTTCAGAAAGCAGAATTCTTGAGATAGGTTATCCATCCTACTCACACTAAGTGTTTAACATCTTTCATTTTGTCTACAAAGTCATGGCACTTACTTCATTTCTAAAACTATTTAACAGTTCCTTGTCTCTAGGGTTTATAGGACTGCTGGGAAACAATGTCCCAGATTTTAGTTACAGATTGACAGGGCTCCCTCCTTTGTTCAATGCTCCCTCCTGGTCTGTGTTTCTATGAGTGTGAGTCAGTAGATGTTGGCAAGTTCATAAAAAGATAAAGATCAGATACTTAATTTAAACAAACAAATTCCAGATGTGAACTTCCGTTAAGCACCAGAGTAAACTTTCAGGCTGTCTTTTCTTTATTAGAGGTTTAACAAAAACGTATGGAGAGAGATCAGTTCATTCTTTAAACAATGTAATAAATCCTTTAATTACTAAATATATCTCCAACCTAGAGGAACCAACTTGAAAAGTCATCAGACTTGTAGAGGACTTTGGGGAAGACCAATGTAGTAAGGAATTGTTAGCGCCCCAGTGAATCCGGAAGTGAGCCTGCCGGTTTAGCACCCTGCTGGGGAAAGGAGAGGTGGAGCTAAAGCAAAGTCTGCAAGGACCCTGCCCTCAGGGAGGGAGCTGTCCATGCTGAAGCGAGAGAAAGCAACACAGAGAAGAAACAACCACAAATGTCACGACCAACAGAAGAGGGGACAGAAGAGGGACAGGGAGGGGACAGAATGGCTTCCTGGAGGAGACAGGCTTACTCCAGGATGAAGAAAAGGCGGGTTCCAGGAGACTGAGGACAGAAGAAACAGCATCTCAGGCAAGCAAAGGAAGTGATATTGGCCTTCGGGAGTAACTCTCACTGAGAGGAGCCTGCTTCTCCTCCGATGCGCTCTGATTCCTGGCGCTGTATTTGCACTGTCTGAGTGTCACACAGGGAAGGAAGTGCCTCTTCCCCACATGCACACATGATAGCCCATGAAATAACAAATGCACAAACATGCACACACACAGTTATGCATATATGAATACAGTCCACGTACCCACGGGCGCAGATACACAAAGATTTGCAAATATCTATGCCCAATGCCTGTGCAACCTTGACAAAGGGACAGTTGGGCAAATGAAAGTCACTATCTGGGCTAACTCGGGCTTTGCCTGGTGTTCCTAATCTGCCCAGAGACTGCTAAAAATCAAAGCCCCTCCGGCCTGACTCCCGGGAGTCAGGCTTCTCCAGCCTCAGCTGTTCCTCTCCAGACGCCCACAGCTGTCCTTCTAGCAGACTCCGTCTGGCCAATCAAACTGCCAAGGCCACTCAGGGGAGAGAGGGAGGGAATGATGTTATTGATGACCATGATCACAACGATGCCAGCCGTACCTCGAGCATTTACCGTGGGGAATGGGTTAGGCGATCTGCAAGCAAGCATTATTAACCCATTATGTACGGCAAGCCTAAGAAATCAGTAACAATCTTCCCTCGTTTTAAGCATGAGGAAACTGGAGCTCAGCAAAGTAATGTTAATAAATGATGGCCTTGAGATTGGCAGGCAGGTCTACGGGTCTCCAGAGCCCATAATTTTAGTCTCCTGGGAACAAAGGGGACTTGGCATATCGATTAGACCTGAAAAATAGTCAAAGCTTTTATCAGAAGAAAGAAATCCTGGAGTTATGTTGCCAACAACAATCTGACAGCCTTCAGCCTGGACTGTGCTGATGTGGAGGCTGACTGCCCACATTCGTGCCCTCATCGGTTCGATGGCCATCCTGGGGCTGCTGAGCCCACTCACACACACCGGCAGGGGCAGCAGGCTGGATGACCATGTCCACACTGTAGGAGTGAGGGCCACCCCCGAGGCCACGGCCCCTGCCCAGCACCCACATGCAAAGCCCTTCCATATTCCCAATTCTCATTCACTATGGACAGGAAAGCTGTGGAGATGAGACGTGTCATCTGACTTAGAAACATAAAACCTACCACACAAATAGAACCTGGTTCCTGGCTAATGAACTGTTCCCACCAAGATGATGACAATGTTTGCATTTTTATAAACACAGCCCCTATTTTTTCCAGTTTTATATATTCACTAAATGTGTCTACTTGCTTCATTCTGATATGCCAATTCAAATCAATTTGTTTAATTTTTTTGTCCCTGGAAAGCTATTAAGGAACCAGAGAGCTTAGTGGAAGAAAGAGATTAATCCAACTTAAAAGAAAAAGTGATTTGCATTCAAATGAGAGGAACCACGAAAATGTCTCTATTCCACCTTGTCCTCATTGAGCTCCTACATTTGACACTCTTCAATGAGTCATTTAAGCCTCAGTCTCAAATCTGTGAAATGGGGACCCACAGATGACCACAGAAGATAGAGATGAAGGTTCACTCAGGCACCCAGCCCTGTGCCTGGCACCAAGTAGGCACAAGGTGCCTTCTCATCTCTGCCACCAGCCACGAGGCCCTCGCAGTCCACAGAGTTCCCTCCTTCACAAGCAGCCACAGTCCCAGCAGTAGACCCAGCAGATAGGGAAAATAATAATGCCCAGTGTGTGTTCATCACACTCAGCAAGGTCTGACTGGCATCACAGAAACGCCCTGGGCAACCCAGAAACGAGTTTCCTTCAGGGAACATAACCGCACAGGCATATCAAGGGGGAGACGCACCAGGAGACGGATCTTACTCCACACCTCAAGGCTCTTACAGTGGCTTTTAAAGGACTTACAGGTGAGTCAGGTCTCGGAGGCCACGAAAGGCATTTCTTGAAATGGTTTCTATTTTGTTCCCTTCAATGAACCTAAGGAAAAGAGTAGAGTAGTAGTCAAGTGAGTTTCCCTCTCCTTAATATTGCTAAAAAACGACACAGAAATGCTTTTGAAGGGAAAGCTAAAAGCACTCAGGAATTATAAAATCTCTGAAGATGGGGCTGGGGATTTAGCTCAGTGGTAGAGTGCCTGAGTTCGATCCCCAGCACCCTCCCAAAAAAGATCTCTGAAAATCGCGTTTGCCACACCAAATTCCATGTGAGCACAGTGCGTGTGCAAGAGTTTGTGCGTGTGAGCACGCCCCCCAAGCTCCTTCCAGACAGCATGGAAGTCTTCAGATTCAGGGTGGCAGCTGGGAAAACCCCTTGGGGCAGCAGTGGGAGGGACCGAGACCGGAAAGCACCCAGACACTCTCCCTCCTCCGTCCTCCACACTTCCCGGGACCTGGCTATCCACACTCTTGTTAGTGTCGTGGTCCTTGAGGAAAGGCCACTGCTGCACGTTTCTGAGGGAGAGTCCCACTAAGCTCGGCCTCCAGAGACCTTGAGCTCACCGTGTCCCGCAGAGTCTAATCACAGAGCAAACGGGGGAGGAGGGGCAAGGCACAGATTCTTTCACTACCCCTTGCCACCAGGAAGTGGGACATACGATAAAGTTCTCAGGGGCTAAAATGGCACGGGGCTTCCATGTAGAATCTTGCAACAATAACACTGGCTTGCTTCAAACTCTTCCTAGGAAAGATACGACACAAATGCACTACAGCAACCCTGGGGCCACCGAGGGCTAGTTTTCACCCTGGGGCCACCGAGGGCTAGTTCACCCTGGGGCCACCAAGGGCTAGTTTTCCTTGGCCTGGCCGGACAAGGGAGTCTTGGGTGAGGCTGGCAGAGGGAGGGGCTTTGGCGGCTCTGCAAAACTACAAATGATCCTTCCGGTTCTGCGTTGTTGCACTGAGAACTTCTGATACCTGCTTCTGAAAGATCTGGGATCTCCTTAGGACCAGACTTCAGTGTACATTGATAAGCTAACTTGCTCCCCACTAACCTAAGCGGGAACATGAGCTGCCCGTCAGGGGAGACTCAGAGCTTCACCCCCGCGGCCTCCATCATGCTCCATGCGCTCTGACAGAGCCTGGCTGGGTCCATCTCGCGCCCCCATCAGATCCCTGGATTCCGAGAGTGTATGCTCATTACATCCGCTCTGGAGGACAGTCCTGCAGCATCGCTCCCCACAACCCAAAATCAGCAGAGAGCTTTTCTAGACTGGGACATGGCCAGAATTCCATTATCTACCTGTTGACCTCAGATAAGAAAGCAGAGGCAGAGTTTTAAAGATCCCATGGACTACTAAGTAAGGAAATCCCATCTGATAGAAGGATTAACATTATTACCAATTCGCAAATACAAGGACACAAGAATTTAAAGGGAAGAAAGATATGCAAGTGAGAAAAGGCAGAAATCAGAACGAGGACAAAGTTCATCATTAGAAAAAGAGCTGTAGCTCTGAAGAAGGAGAAATCTTTTTTGTTTCTTTCTTGGGGGGATGTTTTTTAAGGAGAAAGAAAAATACAGTTAGACCCTCAGCAGCACTTACAGGAGATACTACAAACAGGATGTGGGGCAGCTGGTGAAACCATACAGTTGTGCCCCAAAGAGGAAAACTTTGTTTAAAAATAAGTAGCCCTTAGAACCCTTCGGCTCTATTTCTAGCTGATCAGCAAATCCATGCCTAGTTATGAGAGGTAAAAATATCCACTGCAGTTTCCAATTGTGCTTACTACATGACAAATTAAATGTCAGCAGAGAATGAATGAGTATTTTTCCTTGTTTCTTTTCCTCCCTTTGTCTCCAGCCGCCTCCTGCTCCCGCGTGTTTATAAGCAAGTGCACCAGCAAAGGTCAGGGCTTAAAAGAGAAAGGGGTATCGCCTGCTCAGCCCCCCAAAGACGCTGTCCCAGGCAGGAGGGTATCCAGCAAGCCCACTGAGATGTCGAGTGCACAGCACACAATCTTTAACACTTACAGGTATTCAAGATGAAAAAGGCCGGCAAACGCATCATCCCGGATCACCGTGAAGGAGTTAGAATTGAGCAATCTGAAAATAAGACAGAGTTTAATGCACAGGTGTAGAGTTTGAGCTACATGAAACCATTTTTGTTTCTTTTGAAATGTTCTGATTTGAGAGTAAACAGGGGCTCAGCCCAGGAACCCCTTAGACCCAACCTGATTCTCACAGGCTGCAGACAGAGATGGTGGTGAGTGGATTCCATTTAGGTGATTTTTCTAGTCATCTCCAACACTCCATCCCTTCATCCCCTGGGGACCCAGTAAATATGAACTGATAACTGTTATTTGAAAACATTCTGTTGCTAGGCACAATGAAACAGTCAGTGAAGGCTTTCTGATGCACACAAAATCATGAAATTAGAGACCTAAAGGAATCTAATCCAATTCAATTTTTAGAGAAATTTGATCCCAGGGAAGTTAAGTGACTTGACCAAGTCACACGGTTGGAACAACAACAAATACATTCCCATGAGAAATAATTTTTAGAAGTTTAGTAAGTCTTCAGAAGATTCTATCACTAGCAATTTCCCATTTGAGTCGCTACTTAAGTCCATTTAGTAAGTCTATGTTATCTGTATAGTAACCACTTTATTTGACAAAACAATATCTATAATTATATTTCTATTCCTATCATTATGTAGAAAATGTATTGCAATATCACTGCAATTCTAAGAGATTTCAGATTTTAAAGTACTATATAATGTTTAAAGTGGGCACATAATACTTCAAGAACAAAGGCATCCAACATTAAGTTTAAGATGAGTAGTGATCTTTGTTTCTCTGTATTTTTCTGCAGCTCATTGTTTAATTACAATCTTAATTCCAAGTTAAGAAACCATTAGGGAAAGAGAATGAGCTCTATACTCATGACTTTGCCTGTCACAGATTTGCTTTTGCAAAGTGCTTTCTGGACCTTTCTTCTTGTTAGCAAACATTAACTGGCCTGGGTTACAGGGCACATGGGTACCCACCATGGTGACTTGGGCATGGCTCGCTTAGAAGAGCTGTGAGTGTGGGTTTGGGGCCAGGGTTAGAATCCTGGCACTGTGATTTGAGGCAATTTAATTAACTCCTCTAAGCCTCAGTCTTCTCATCTGTCAAATAGGAAAATACAAATACTCACCTCAAAGGGATAATACACTAATGGGAAAAAAACTATGCCCATAAGTGCGTAGTGCATTGCCTCACTGTAAGTACTCAGTAAACTAGAAATGCTCTTATTTTTAGAGTAATGCTAAGATTTTAAAGTGTGAGTTTCTTTTAAAGTGAGAGGTTTGGGGAACTGTTCACTGGGATGAAGTTCTGGTCACAATCCATGCAAACGCCATCCCAGTTACTGCATCTGGCAGTTGGGAATCTACAATCTAGGCCTCAAAGAAACCATATACCAACGTGGCAAGGAACCAGAGCCAGGGGTCTTGGTACTCTGCTGAGGACACCACAGGGCAAGTTAGCACTAAGAGCAGCCACCATTTACTCAGGGAGCTGGCGTTTTATGGGAAGGCTGAAACCAAGGAGGCAGAGACCACCCTTCAAGGACTCCCATCTTGCAGAGAGAATGCCCATACTCACAGCAGCTGCAGGGAAGGCAGATGGGAGAACATTCGGTCCTTGATTTCCGAAAACGTTCCATTTACAAGGCTCCTACAGGCAAAAGAGGGACAAAATGAGGCCTGGGTCTCTTTCAGGGAGTACCAGGCTGGTAGACTCCAGCCTCCCCCACCCTGTACTCCAAGCTCCTTCCTCTCTTGGGGGTGGGCATGGGGTGGGGTGCACGCAGCTGGCCTTGTCTTCCCAAGGGGAGACAGGACAAGGAGCAGCCAAGTTCCGCACACTTGATCTATAGGAAAACTGGTCGGGACAATAGACTGTACCATCCGCTTGGCTCCTTTCAGACATGAGCTCAGGCAGCTTAAATCAATCCCCTCCTCCTTCGCTTAACTACAAGAGGCCCCCGGCTGAAAATGGGTAATTACTTCACCTCTGCCCAAGATTCTGTTTGTGCCGACACAGAGTTAATGTTGGCCGACGAAACTCTGGGGTTGGATTAAGCATTCCCCTTGGGAGCACATCTCTGAAAGACACTCTGAGCACTTCTGATTAAATGCACCGCGAAAGCCTTGGGGGAAAACTCAGAGACACCTGAATTTGGTATGCGGTGGGAGGCACTGCCATCTGCCAGACAAAAGCGGTCCACTCTGGGGCCAGAGCCTTGGCTGTGTTTCTGCCTCAGGCGCCTTACTCTTTCTGGCCACAGCAGGACCTGGATACATTATTTCTGTTAACATGCAGATGAGTTAAGCAGTTGCTGGTCTAAAAGATGTAACAAGGGGAATTCTAATTTTTGGACTCCTCCATGCCACCTGAGTTGGTCCTCTGCCTCCCTCCCCCCACCAGCCAGACTCTCCTGACTTTCTATAAATCCAAGCAAGACCTTTTCTCCTGGGTGCAGGCCCCTGCCTTGCTGCAGATGGGAGACAGGGACTGTCCTATGTGAGAGGGATCAAGCAACGTCACCCAAGGATCTCCCTCCTCTACAACACAGTGGGCACCCCAGTACCTCTGCCAGGAATAAGGGAAGGGAGTCACCCTGGCAGGGCTCGTGTCCAGGGAGTAAAGGGCTGGCCCAACAGCCCCTTCCACAGTCACTTTACCAGTAGCCATCTGGCCTGAGTGGCTGCGTGAAGCCAAGTTGAATGCATCCCTCAGCAGGTGGACAAGTAAGGTGAAGCCCTTTCTGATCTGTTACTCCAGTGCCGAAAAAGCAGCGAACATCATGCCTCCATGTGGGGACAGGACATGAGAAGCCCTCTTGAACTCAGGGCAAGAAGTCAGGCTGACTTCCTGCACTTGGCACTGAGCTGGGCACCCTACGTGCCTCGAATCTCTGCCAACCCCTCTGCAACCCCCTCTTCCAGGCACGTGGGGAGACCCCTCCACTTGCAGAGCCTGCATGCCTCAGCCAGGCTTTTCCCAACCTGCAGTGTGGAGAGGTCGGAAGCGGCCCCGGTGCCAACCTCACCCCACAGACAGGACAGCGAGGCCTCACCATTTGCGGTTGCAATCAACCCGGTCGTGTTCAGCTGCTCCCGCACGTGCCCCTGCACAATCACCCACCTCACAAACACACAGAGCCTCTCAAACTTTAACACATCCGGGAGACACCCAGCGACGCCAAGTGCAGACCCTCGGGCTCCAGAGCCCCTGCCTCGCCCTGGGCCCCAATTCTGCATTGGCGACAATGCCCAGAGTGGGTCTGATGCAGGTGGCCCATGGGCCACACTTTGAGAAACACTGTCACAGGAATCTGGGTCCCTCTATCCTCCCCGGGGCCAGGCTCCACCTACGTCCCGTAGCGCGCCCCCACCCCAGCGCAAAGCAAGGGATCCGGGATGGGCTCGGGGCGCTGTCCCAGGGCTAGAGGCAACTCTTAGGTGGCAGGCGGGGTGGGGGCTGGAGGGGTCCCACTCACAGGGAGCTGATGTCGCCCGGCACGATCCTGGGCACCCAGGAGGAGCCCACGCAGATGATGGACTCCTTGGTACAGCTGCAAGTGGCGGGGCAGCGCGCCAGCCGCCTCACCTGCGCGCTCCGCGGGACCAGGCACGCGGCGCCCAGCAGGAGCAGCAGCCCCAGCGCCCCGCCGCCGCCTCTCCGCAGCGCCATGCCGGGTCCCCGGTCCCCGCCCCGGGCCCGCGCCCCGCCGCCGCCGCCGCCGCCGCCGCACCGCGCGCTCGGACCGGCCGCCGCCGCAGACGCGGGCGCCGCTCGCTGCTCGGCCGCCGCCGCCGCCGCCGCTGCTGGCGAGGACGCGGGCGCCGCGGGTGTGGGAGGCCGAGCCGCAGCCGAGCAGCGTGCCGGCCGCCACCCCCACGCCGCGCCCCCCCACCGCGCCCGGCCCGCCGCACCCGCGCCCGCCTGACATCAGCGCTCGCGCCCGCAGCCCGCCCCGCGCGGGAGGGTCCCGCCCCACCCCGGGGCGGGCGGCCAGCCGGCAAAAGTTGCGCGACCTCGGGGGGAGGGGCCGGCCGGGCACGGACCCCACCCCCACCGGGAGCCCGGCCGAGCCCGGGACCCGAGGCCCGCAGTGCCTGCCCGGGCTGCGGAGGAGATGGGCAAGAGGCGGGCTCCACGGGCGGGGGCCCGAGTCAGCCCCCCGAAAAAGTAAGGGCAGAACTGCTCGATCCCTGGGGAGGGCACTGTGCCCTGAGTCCACACTGGCGGGCAGCCTTTTTAGCCGCGAGGAGAGAGAACGAATAAATGCTGCCACGGGCTCAGACGGGCTGGCTTCGCCCGTGCTCCGCGGCGGGGCGGTGGGGTCTGCCCGGCGTCCCCGCGACCCAAGGGCTTCCCGAAGTCAGCCCCTCTTCCGGGCTGAAGCAGGCAGAAGCGCCAGGCGCGCCCCTGCCACTGTGGGCCCTGCGAGCTGCTTGCCAAAAAACCTGCAGAAGTTTTCCCTAACTCAGCGTGGTGGCCTAGTGGCCCCACACCCACCCCAATTAAACGACGGAGATACAAATTGTTAGTAGAGCTGGAGGGCGGCATGCGTGTGGGTGCTGCGCAATTCATCTTCTCCTAGATGTGGTTCTTAATGTACTGCTGAGATGTAGCCCAGAAAGCACTGTAACGGACCGGGAGGAAGCGAAAGGCCGGGCAGGGTGTGGACTGGAGTTCGAGAGGGGCGCTGGTGACCGTCCCTACCAAGTCCCTTTTCTATTCCTTGAGTTTGTCACAGTGAGCCGAATTTTACCACGCGGAAATGTGCAGCTGCGCAAATCAAGGAAAATGACAAAGCGGAACCTAGCAAGCAACAGCTAACAGCTCCAACTGCCCCGAGTCTGGGCCCCAGCAGCAGGCTACACACCTCGGAAAACCATCCTGCCCCCGAGCCAGAGCCAGCGCACACGGCCCTGGCAAGATCTTAGGATCACAGGCCTCCTCCATACCATCGCTTCCGCAGCAATGTTTTTAGCACCAATCACTAGGAAAAGACCCTGCTGACCCCTATGGGAGGGGACAAAGCAACAGGCCTGCTCCTCAGATACCCTGAGCAACTCCACTGGGCTCCGGGGAGATAACAAACCGACCAAAAGAGGCCCGGGAATCAAAAGCAAGCTTGTTGGAGGCAGCTTCGTGGAGGGAGTTAGACATCCATTGAAGGTCACCATTCATCCAACTAGTCTGCATGTATCATCATTTATTCCCTTGCCTACCGTGAGAAGTGGGTTTTCCCATTTTATGGATGGGAATGTTGAGCTCAGAGACATCTTTTTCTCACCCTACGTCACACAGGACCTGCTCAGGAGGCTTATAATCCAGAACTGGTTGCTGAGCCTGAGGAGGGCAACAGACACAGGGCCGCAAGGTTAGGGATGAGTCTGCCTGAGAGGGCAGGGCTATTCTTCACGCAGGGGCGGAGGTGAGGTGCTCAAACGCAGCGCTCCTGCTGACCCAGGACAAGGATGCCCTGGAATGGGGCGAGGGGGCCAGGGGAGCAAGGTCCCCCTGGGCCCTGGAACAAGCTGGTCTGGGTGTGCATCCCAGCCTACCACTTCCCGCCGTGTAATTAGGAGCTCGTTTGACCTCTCTGAGCCTGTTTCTTTACCTGTCAAATGGGATGTTTCCAGAATCTGGTTCCTCCATTTGCATCAAGAGTCACAGTACGTGGCACTGGCTGTCCACCAGGGGTGATGCAGTGAGCTCTTGGCCATGTCTGGAGATGTTTGTGTTGTCATGGTGGGGAGAGTGCTCCTGGCAGCTAATGGGTAGAGATCAAGGATGCCGCTGAGTATCCTGGAACACACAACAAGGAATGATCCAGCCCAGAATGTCACATCCAGCTCAGAATGTCACCAGCACCGGCTGGGTGTCGTAGAAGGATCCCTGGGACGGGGCATTCTGGAGCCTGTGCTACCACAAACCTTGTTTGTATCACTCCATCTTTAGCTGCACCCCACCCCCAACACAGGGATGCAGAGACCTCCTCTCTCGTCCCTAGATAAACGTGACCGGTCATCATTACTGTCCTTACCCCTCCAAGCTCAAGCCAGCTCCAGCCTGTGCCTGAGCACAGTGCAGAGAGAAGGCTGGCGGGCCAGAGCTGGCAGAATCGGTATTTGTTTCGGCTCTGTTAGAGACTCTAAGTTAGTGAGTGCTTGTAAATTATAAGGCGCAGTTTATAAATTAAGATATAAAAATGGAAATGCAGATTACTTTGGTTTGGTTCCAAGATCTTCAGTAGTTTAAAAAAAAACTTAATAGACAATCAGAGAGACACAATCTGTTTCCAGGAAATAGCAGCTATTTTTTGAAAATGTAAAACTCCTCATTTAGATTACTTACTCAAGCTGAGTCTGAGGATACGAACCTACATTCCAACAGGCAACCAAATGACACAGGCAGAGTGGCCTTTTCTGGAGTCTCAAACTGGATTCCCCTATGTCATTGTATGTACCAACAGCTCAGAATAGTGTCCATCCACACACCACCCATTCAACCACCTGTCAGTTTGCAGGTCAGGACCGGCTGTGTCTATGAGGTACTGGGCATCGATGCTAAAGCAATGGCGAAGACAGACAGGGCCCTCATCTTCACTGAATATGAACATTAAGAAAGAGTGCACAAATAAGTATCCAACTGCAAACAATGACTGTGCCATGAAGGAAGAGAGGAGGGGGACCTAGTGCGGGGAGAGGCTGACAGTCTGATCGAGGACTTTCCTGAGAGCTTTGCAGGGAGATGGAGCTAGGCAAGTGAAAGGGGGTCAAGGGGGGAACCGAAGCCAAGGAATGAGCGGTGCAGGGAGAAAGTGAAGCATGCGCAAAGCCCTGGGCTGGAGAAAAAGAATGGGTGTTTGTAAGGATCCCAGTAAAAGCCAGCATACCCAGAGCCCAGAGAATGGCGGAGAGGGAGATGAGATGAGATCCGAAAGTGGGAAGGAACCAAACTGTGCAGGACTTGGAAGGCCATGGTGAGAAGCCTGCCATCCTAAATACCATACACAGCCCTGCAAGGGCTAAGGAGAGAAGTGGCAGATAGCACAATTTTCTGACTACCAAGTAGAGGACGTTGAGCTAGTCCTGGAGAGCAAAGACGGTAGCTGGGACTCAGCAAAGAGGCGGGAGAGAGGTGTGGACTCAAGATACATTTTAAGGGGAAGGATCAGCAGGCTCACTCGTGGGTTGAATGAAGTGTCCAGGATGCCTCTCAGGTTCAGCCAGAGCCAGTGAGTGGATGGAGGTGCCATCTCCTAAGACGCAAAGAGGTAGGAGAGGAGAGGGTTCGCTGGGGAGTGGTATCCAGAGTTTGGCATTGGGGACGTTGAGTTTGAATGTTCTCGAGGCATCCACCTGAGCTGGCAGCTCAGTGACCAGGCAGGATGGTCAGGAGGAGATGGCAGTTGGTGATGGAAATGTTCATACCCTAAGTGAAGCTGCGGCTCTTTCCTCAGTAGGCCTTCGATGTAAGGTTGCATCGAGGTGAGTGAGTGTAATTTCAGACCTACAGACATGAGAGAGAAAGTATCTCAGGTACAATCAGCAAAAAGAATGATAGAAATGTTACCAGGGAGTGTGAATCTAAGAATACTGCAGTTTGGGAATCCATTTTTAGATCACAATAATCTTCAGATCCTAAATCAAGCTATAAATCTTGTGAAGATGTCAAGAGACCTCGCTATGCCGTTAATCTCCCTCCCTTGCTTTCCGACACACACTACCCCACCCTCTGTGGTCACCTCAGAGAACCACGGGCATTGGAAAGCCTTCCCAACATCACATACCTCTGGCTGATGCTTACTGTAACAACTGAAAACAAATTCATCCAAACCACAAAGGTACTTGGCTTGAATGACCATAAATTGGATCTCTGAGATTTTTTTTAAAAGGGGGGGTCTCTAGTCCATTTTTTCTGCAAAGAGTTTGCCAATTCCTTTGACCCTGTCACTCCAACATGCCAATCTTGTGGTTGGCTGCTGGTCAAATGTAGGTTCCTTTCTGGCTTCCCATCATGGTCTTTCTCTAGAAACTCCATGAGTGTCAGAGCCTGAAACTCACTCTTACTCTGCCCAATTGGCCTCTCAATTTCAGTCATGTTTTTGAAGGGGCTGCCAGTGGATGTCTTACTTGATTTTCTAAGTCAAACAAAAGGTACTCAGGACCCTGGCCACAGTTTCTGGTGACCTTGTCACCTCTTCCTCACCATCAGTGTAATGGACTTGTGTGATATTTTTGTCACCCCACATCAGCTACCTCTTCTCATGGCAACATTCAATCCATGTGGCTCATTTCATGAATGCCTTCATCTCTGATTACACCAGTTGTCTAGACTGGAACATTCCAGAATATTCCGTTATCCCAGCCACAGTGACTGGTTCGAGGATGAATACACCACCCCACTGGCGGAATCAGAGCTAATAAAACCCCTTGAAAAGGTTTTTCTTGAAATATTGGGAAGCACACTCTTTTCCACTGGCCTAGAAGTTGTGCTGCTGTGCAACCAAGAACACTATCATGGTTTGGATCTAAATTGTTCCCCAAAAGTCTCAGAATTTTATACATGTTGGAGGGCAAGCCTCTGTCTTCAAAAGTAGGGCTTTTTAGAAAGTGATTGGAGACTGATCCACGATGAGATCTAATTCAATGGCATTATTGGGAGGTGATGGAAACTTAGGAAATGGGGTCTCCTTGAAAGGAATGAGTCATGGAGGCATGAACTTGGGGGCTGTATCTTCTTCCCAAGCCTTTCCTCTCTGGCTCTCTCTCTCTCTCTTTCTCTTTCTCTCTCTCTCTCTCCTTCCTGATTGCCATGAGGTGAGCAACTTTGTTTCACTTGTCCTTCTGCCATGATATTTCTGTCCTGGAGACAGCCAGCCAGGGACTGAATTCTTGAAACAATGAGGCAAAGGAAACCTTTCCTCCTCTGAGTTGATTTTCTCAAGTATTTTGCCACAGTGATGAAAAACTAACAAAAACCTACATATCCAGAGAAAGGCCCACCCCTTTCTCTATGGAAAAGGGATCCTGATGGCATTGTTTAGGACACAGTCAAGCCACACATTCAACTTTTCTTTTATATGAGACAATCAGTGCCATTTTTTACTCAGCTCATCTGACTCTGGGTGTTGGTCTATTGTGACCAAACAAATTTCAACTAATCCACTCAGCCATCGCCACCAAAATTGCAAGGCAGGCAAAATTCAAAGCCAGTGTCCCCAGCTGTACTTCCCCAGGTGCTTTTCCTTCTCTCCCTAATTTGTGGTGTCCTTTCCCTTCCCAGAGTCAAAGAAATTTTGAAATCCTGCCTCCCCCATTTTGTCCTTTCAATTCCGCTCTTGGACAATACTTCCGGAGTTTTATTAATTTTATTACTTTTGTGAAGGAATGAAATTATGCCATTGTTGATTTTCTCTATTCTATCTTGGTTTTCTATTTGTTGTTGTTGTTGTTGTTTTTGTTGTTTCTACCTTTGTTAATTTTCTCTGTTCTGTCTGGGTTTTCTATATGTCGTTATCCTTATTGTCTGTCTTCTGTAGTTATTCTGAATTCTTTATTTTGTTAGAGTGGTTAATCTAACCACTTTCATGTCACTTTATGTTATGAGTCACTTTATTTTACACATTTGTTTATGTCTACCTAACAGAACGGCTTTAGCTGTGTTCCCAGTCCTTGGGGAATGCGTCTGGTCTCTTAGTTGGGTTGATTGAGATAGAACTACATCACTGGGGTCACAGACGCTGGGTCTGCAGGCAAAGCCAGTCCCCTAAAGCAAACACAGTGCTCTGTATAACAAATATTCACAGCCTCATGTTTATAAGTCAACATAATAATTTTATGGGCTCTATTTGTTCTTCTCAGTGAACAGACTTGGCAGAAATTCTATTTTAGGAGAACAATTTATGAAATAAGTAGAAATTTAACATAAACATATAATAGTGGGTATGTAAATATCCTCTAAGTTCCTCTTTCATCCATAAACCATTTTAATCCAGTGTTATGCTTTCTGAAAGGTCTTACATCCTCTCAAGATCCTTGCTACTGAAGACTGTGGCCTTTGGTCTCCACTTAACTTTAATCAAGGCTAAACCAAATATAGTTGTGGATATAGTTGTGGCTTGTAGTTTTTCCATTCTTCAGCATCTGAGTTATTCTGGGATCTTATGCCCTCTCTTTAGCCCTTCCCAGGCCACATCAAAATGTATTCTGCAGGAAGTACTTGAAATGCATCCATATTTAATCCCAAAGACTACTTCCTAGTTGGGCTTCTCTTCCCAGGTACACTTGCGTCTTTACGGAGACTCAATGAGAACACCAAGGCGGATCAAAAGATGGACCAATGGCTTCCATGTCCACTGGCACTGCTGCCTGTGGGTGTCTCATCTTCATCCCACCTGTGTCTTGTTGGATGGGTTGGGAGTGGAGCTTTCTTCAGCGCCCTTCTGCACACCTCCCTTACCTGCGCTCTTCTAAGGACAAGCTGGTGTAGCAGGCAGCAAGGGACGTGTTTTCAGAGTCCTTGATTTGCTCTTCACTTTCACCATTTACCTCCTAGGTCTTGATCTCCTGTTCTGCAAGTGGGAGGGGACAGTGTCCATCCTACTGGATTGCTAAAAGGATGAAATCAGTTCAAGAGTGTGAAAACTGTTTATAAGCAGTACAAGTTAGTTAAGCATGTGGTTAGCTAGTTGGTCTCTACCTATTTATTGAGAGCCATGGGGATCCATAAATGACTATGGATATAGAGACAGGTATTTCTATGGATATAGAGACAGGTGTTGCTATGGATATAGAGACAGGTGTTGCTATGATATAGAGACAGGTGTTTCTATGGATATAGAGACAGGTATTGCTATGGATATAGAGACAGGTATTGCTATGGATATAGAGACAGGTATTTCTATGGATATAGAGACGGGTGTTGCTATGGATATAGAGACAGGTGTTGCTATGATATAGAGACAGGTGTTGCTATGATATAGAGACAGGTGTCGCTATGGATATACAGACAGGTGTTGCTATGGATAGAGAGACAGGTGTTGCTATGATATAGACACAGGTGTTGCTATGATATAGAGACAGGTATTTCTATGGCTATAGAGACAGGTGTTGCTATGATATAGAGACAGGTATTGCTATGATATAGAGACAGATATTGCTATGGATATAGAGACAGGTATTGCTATGATATAGAGACAGGTGTTCCTATGATATAGAGACAGGTATTGCTATGGATAAACAGACATGGGTAAAAGTATAGGTTGATGTAAATGTAGCTATAGATAAGTCTCCTAGAAAGTCTTAAAATGTACCTGATAAAATAAGACTCTTCTGTCATAAAAAGCTTATAGACCTCAGATGTGCCTTAGTTCTTCTCCAACACAGAATCTGTGCATTTATCTGAAAGCTGCAAAGCTGAGTTTAGTTGTTCAACAAGTATTTCCTGAGTGGCTCCTGTGGGCCGGGCACTGTGTTGGATGCTGGAATCCAGTGGTGGACGGGACAGCGCCCGCTGCCTTCAGCCTGTCCTGGTGGGTGTCTTATTCTCTCTCTAGCAGTCGCCTGGCCACTGGGCAGTATGCTGGGCGTCCAGCTAGAGGTGAGATGACAGGGAGTCCGACACCCCGCTCTCCTCACCACCACTGCCCTAACCCAGGCAGGACCGGAGCTGCTGCTACACTGAGATACACTTTTGCCCCTTAAACAAATCTCAGGCCTTCTCATTCTTGAGCTTTTAGATGACCTAGGAGCTTAGAATTTATGTGGCTCACAAAGACTGCCGAATTGGTAGGAAAGTGGGTGATCCATCATTTAAGGAAGGGCAAGGGGCTATGTCTGTTGGCCCGAATGCCATCACGCAGGCACAGTCACCAAAGACAGGACAGCTGCAAATCCCCCGTTTGTCCTCAGCAGGCCATTTTAATGAGTGTCAGACAGAGGCTGGCCCTCTGTTATGTGCAAAGTTCTTGGCGTTACTAGCTCAAGCACTGAACATTGCCGAGATATTTACTTTCCCTGGAAAGAGAAGTCGTCCTTGAGGGCAAAACAACCCTTGAGGGCAACAAACCCATATTGAGGGCAATATGATATGAATACAGCGATTTCATAGCTTACAAGAACTTCTTAGTCCCCCTGGGCAAAAGGAGCTTTCAGAAGGAGAAACTGAGGCTTGAACAGGTCAAGTGTCCACCCAAGATCAGGCGGTCGATGTCAAAGTGCCAAAGACTGCAGTGGACAGTGTTCTTCCTCTCCACCCACGGTGCTCCTGGTAGATACGGGTGAGGGGAAGGTTCCCAGCCCTTCCACACAGTGCTGGGAGGCAGGAGCCCTGCCAGTCCTTCCTCTATCTTTCCCCAAGTTTCTCAAAGCCATCTCTGTGATGTTAGAATTTGTCCAAGGGCAATATTAAATATGACCATTCTTTCAGCGCTCAGAACGTGGGTCTTAACTTTCAGACACACGAGAAGTAGAAGGTGACCCTGTCCACATACCCCAGCAGGCACCAGCCAGGTGTCGAAGGGACAGTGGCACAATGGGAGCCCTCTGTTCCCCTTAATGCAGGTGAGATCTGGCTGGAGGCAGGAATACCAGGGAACCAGGAGAGTTGCTCATGGTTGACAAGGGCAGAGAGGAACAGGCACAGTCCCCCTTGGCGATCGGAGCTCATTCTCAAAGCCTCTAGACCAGAAAAGGGCCAGCTGGAGAAGCTGTCCCTGGCCACCCTCCACAGCCCTCACGGTCTAGAACAAGCCTCGGCCGTTCCCTGAGGCACCATCCAAGACAGCACTATTTATTTTTATTTTTTATCCTCCACGATGAATAATAGGATTCATCAATAATGTCTTGGTTTTAGGCTCATTTGGGAAATCAGAAAGTTTGCTATGAGAATTGCGTTCTCTCAGATCAATTTTACTATGATATTTTGGAGATGTAATTACAGCTGGACTCCCCAGAAAAAAACAAAGGAGTCCTAGTGTCCTTTCTGGGATATGGACAGGCCACTGGAAAAGGCCTCTGATGGCTAAAATCGATGCCAATACATCGGCTCGGTGTTGTTTCTTCACCTGCTGTAAACGTGCTCCGCCCTCTGGCTCTTGCTGCGTTCTCCTGGAGCCCTGGCTGCAGAAGTGTGCTGTCAGGGATCTTTGGAAGCAGAGGCTGAGCTGGAGTTGGCTGTAAAAGGCTTATTAGGGAGCGGAGCCTGTGAAAGAACAAGGGGAGACACGGGGTGGGTGGGGGAGCCACCAAACAAGAAAGCAGAGACCCAGATAAGGTCTCTGCTGCCCCAGCAGGAAGCTCCAAGCAGGGCCACCTGGTACCGGAGCCCCAAATGGGGTGGAAATGGCTGCGCCTTGTGCCCACACCTTGCTCAGTTACAGTCATGGGTTCGTCAGAGAACAGGGACGCTGGCCTGCAAGCTGAGGAAGAGCTAAAGAGAGACAGCCGGAGAGCATCGGCTAAGCACACCTCCAGTGCCTGGACAGCCGGTGCTTTTCTGAGGAGAGACCTGAGTGCCACTCTCTAGGTCTGCTACAGAGGGTGAAATCAACATTTGAGCTCGGGTCCAGATATTTAGAAACATCCTCCAGGGGTTGTTTGGTAGAAGAAAACCAAAATACGCTTTTCCAGGAGTGGCAGAGGGTTGGAGAAATCAACAGGAAGAGGAAAGGAAGGCAGAGAGAGGAGAAAGAGGAAGGAGCTGCGCTGAGATCCTGGCCAGCAGGCCCCGCCTTCAGGAAAACCCCCAAACACTCACGCTCGGGACAAGTGAGAGCCAGCCAACCACCCTCATACCGAGGCTGCGGCCTTAGCTCAGGAGCCGGGCTGAGGGTCTCTGAGGACCAAACCCAGGCAAGATGAAGCCAAGAATTTGGGCAGGGCTCTGGGCCTTTCGCAGCCGGAGATTTCAATCGGCTCTGCCAGGTTCTCCATGGAGCAGGGAGGCCCTGGTGAAGCAAGTACAGGCCGAGGACAGAACTTCCCATAAGGCCGCCATCTAAGAAGCTGCAGAGGAGACCCTGGCCGGTGAAGGAGGAAGTGAAGGGCACAAGAAGGACAAGAGAGGTGACACGGAGCAGAGAAAGCACCCGGCCTGGCTCTGTCCTGAAACGACTGCTGGGCTCTGGATGAGTCATCTGGAGGCTTCCAGGTCTCTTGTTCCCACGTGACCTGCCAGCCCCAGGCCCCATGACCCTCAGCCTTTGCTTTTGTGGTGCTGTGGACTCCAGCAGAATGGGCGAGAGGGAGGAGCAGAACAGGGACCAGGAGAGGCAGCTCCGGCTGTTGGAGCTGAGCCTCATAAGGTTGGGGACATTGTGGTGGGAGCGAGAATGCAGGACCAGATCACCCTCCTGCTTGTAGGAGACTGAGCAGCCACAATTCCTGTTTTACGAAGGTGCTGAGCCTTGGTGTGTTTGGTGTCTCTGTACCAATGTCGAGTGGCTGTCCCTGGGGTGCCTGCTGGCAGGGCTGCCTACTTCTAGAAGCTGGCACACTCTGTCCTGGCTGCTGACCTGTTTCCCAGAGCTAAGCGACAGGAACCCCACTGCTGACACTCAGGCACGGGGATAATGAGGTTGTGATCAGGCGGTTCTGCAAAGTGACTCTTCCTGTCCTGCACAGGTGAAGGGCTCCCAGAGCTGGGAGGGATGTGAGGGCCTGTGGTGAGCTGCTTTCTGTCATTCTGACTGTGACCGCCCCGGCTGGCTCTCCATGGTCCCCTGGTCACACTGTCTCCAGCTGAAGAGGACATCGAGCAACTTCAGACCCAAGCTGGTTAGCCACGGCGCAGCCTGAGAGCTGCTAGGAAGCGTCCACCTGGCTGATAAACTCCCCACTTGGGGGTGGAAGGGACTGAGACCCCACCAGATGCCTGTGTTCCCTTTGGAAGAGTAGCAGCCCATCACATATATTCACTCGGCAACATCACCCTCGCTTTACCCAGATCTTCTCTCAAATGCCCAGCTTTCAGCAAAGCCCTCACTACCCACCTTATCCATCGGCCTCCACCTGCTCGTACAGCACTCTCTTCCTAAATGGTCCCCACGACTTGACATAGTAAAGACTCCTTAGCTCATTCATTTGCTTAGCGTTTGTTTTCCTTGTTAGAACGTCAGCTCCGGAGAGGCAGAAACCTTGCTGTCCTGCTCTCTGCTCAATCCTGAAGGCCTAGAAGAGCCCCTCCTGGAGAGATAGTGGCCACATGCATGGCCTGGAGACTGTCAAGTGAGTCTGCAGATGGTCTGAGGCTATGCGTTCCTGAACGAGCCCAGGGCAGACCCTGCTGTGTTGGATTCCCTGTCATAGCCCCATTGCCCAGCACCGTCCTGGTGAGGCAGGAGATTAGGGCAAAGCAAAGCAGCTGGGCAAGCAGGTGTGACCTGTCAATCAGAGATTCAGGAGACGCACGGAAGCTCTGCACCTGACACCAATCAGAGAAGACTATCTTCAATTCTGGCACAAGATCAAGCAGGCTTTTGATAGGATGCCCTAGATCTGACACGAGAATGGGAGTAGAAAAGATTGTGGCCATTGGCCTTGGGGCTGCTGCCTTCTTTCTTTCTCTGTATGCAGAGCTATTTCTTTTTCCCACATTCACTCTGCAGAGCACTTCTTTCCTCTTACCTTTTTTCTCCCTTCTTTTCTTACCTTTAATACCTTTAATAAATGTAAAACTTCTGTGCTTTCCACTTGACTTGTCCAATTCTTCAAACAGGACAACGAGAGCCTAGAAGGGAGCCCAGGGCACCCCAGTACCCAGGTAACACTCCCAGAGACTTGCTGGGGGAATAAATGAAAGACTGAAGGCAGGGCCCACATCCACCGAGCCTTCCCCTGTGTGACTGAGGGAGTATCCCAGACAGACCTGGAATAACCACCAAGGAAGGGGAAAGGCCTTGCAAAGAGAAGCCAGGGAGAACCAGAGCTCTCCAGGGTGATTTGGATGCTTGGGCCAAGACAAGGCTGTTCCTGTCACCATGCGAAAGTTGGCTTCTGAAATCCTTCTTCCTTCATAGGGTTCCACCCAACAGACTCTGTCATGAACTGAACTGCTTACCCTCTCTGGGCTCCATAAGTGGTTTCATCAATCAGTCAATCGCTGAAAGCCCCATGCTGTAGGACGGTCAGTGGAGCATGGAGGGAGAAGGGAATTCGACTTCCCAAAACTTAGATCATCCCAACAGGGTCCTTCTAGTGCTGACCAGCTGCATTTCCATTTTCCAAAGAATAGAGGGACTTTTTCCTGAAGAATCAGGTATCTGGAAGGACAGTGGGGCTTAGCTTGGACATAAATACGCGAACCTGCTCCTCTCCTCTTTCCTTTAGTTCTGAGCACAGACTTGGTCGTGTTCTCAGCCTGAGGGCTAGCTTCCCGCATGCGCGGGGGCAGAGGAGGGAGGTCTTTCCTGGGCACAGAGATTAGAATCCGGTTGGTTTGACAGTAAAAATTTTTGTGGGGTTGTTATCTTCGATAATCCAATAAGAACTGGCTCATCGCCTGGCAGGAAAAGGACACCCTGAAAGTCACGAGGGTGAACGGAATGCTTTCCCTCCAGTGATCACTGGGGAATGATTCATAACTTGAAATCATTCAGTTTGGTAACAGTTCAGCTCATCTTCCAAGTGCATCTGAATTATTTACATCAGTAAATAATTAGATTAATTATTTACTTAAACTTTCAATTGTACAGTGTTCCCCATAAGCTGTGGATGTCTCTTTTTTTTGGTGCTTCCTTTCGATGCCCTGCCCATACTTCTGTCCTCCAGCGCCCCTCAGCAGCCAAGGGTGGGACTGCACAGAGTTTTTTGCCCTACTGGAGGTGAATGACTGCTGGAGGAGAGTCTCGAATCCGCACATTCCTGCCATCTGGAGGTCGGCCTTTGGGAGGTGAGGTGAGGTCATGAGGATGGCGGCTGTGTTAGTAGCACCATGTGACACCCTCCACCATGTTATGATGCAGCTCACAGACCCTCACCAGATCCTATACCGTATGCTGGGACTCCCCGGCCTCCATGACCATGACTCAAATAAATTTCTATTCTTTATAAATTTTCTGGCCTCTGGGATTTTGTTATAGCAAGGGAAAATGAACTAAGAGACATCTGGGAAAAGGAAACCATCTGATTAAAGTATGGAAGGGCAGGCATAGAGACACTGGCATCTTCTTCAGCCAAGCCTGGCAGGCCCATGCTTGAAGGCAACTTCACTAGTCCTGACACCCTCCTCTCACAGGAGGAAACTCAGCTCAGAGAGGTCCAGCACCTTCTCCAGCTCATCCAGCGTGGAAGGGACAGAGCTGGAGTTCATTGTCCTTCACCAGCCAGGAGCATCTGTCAGCAAGCCTGGTGTCACCCTGCTGCTTGTCTTTCTTCCTGGCTCTCCCATGTATGCCCCCTTAGTCTCCATTCTGTCAGCCCACTTCCTGCAGCCTCACATGAAGACTGGGGAACCCGAGGGACACAAATGGGGGGTCTCAGACATGTTTGCAAACAAATCCCCAGTGTGTATGGGGCGAGGGGCACTCTGGAACCCTTGGGACACCCCAGGACTCCCTAGGGGGACTTTGGAAGGATCTGGCCCCAGGAGACGTGCTTTCTTCCGGAACAGTGTGGCTGTGGGGCATCTGGACCCTGCTCCCCACCTTGCAGCTGTGTGAACCAAAGTGTCACTTGCCTTCCTTCAGAGTCAGCAAAGCCCTCACCACACGGGGGCTGTGAGGTGACTTCTAGATCTCAGGAGACATTTGGTTTTCCTAGCCTCCTCCTCCCCTGAATGAAACATGCACATGTGTCTGTGTTTATACACAGAACAACCAGATTTTGTTAGCTCCAGACCAGTTTTCCCGCTGACATCTACATCATCTCATATCAGCTTCCTCCAGCAGCCACAGAAGCGAAGTTCCAGACAGGCCTGTTGCCAACACGAGGTGTCAGTCACCCTCTTCCGTTCAGGGCCACGAGGGCGGCTTAGACGCCTGCAGAGCCGTGTCCACACGCATGCTGAATGTGACACCCACCGCACCTCGTGCGGCATCATGGGACCTGCCCTTTCCAGCTCTGGATTTACTTTCCTGGGCCCCGGCATCCTCCTTGGGTTTGTCTCGTGCCAGGTCTTCTCATCAGCACTCAGCTCCCCGACATGCAGGGAGTGCGGGCCATAAACCAACATCTGCTCCCATGTCCAATGCAACCCTCAGGTCTGTGGGAGACGGACGGTAAGTATCTGTTAGCTTTTTGATATTGTCGATGAACGGTTGCCACTCAAGTATGTACAATTTAAAAATTAGACTTCAAAACGGTGTTACTAAATCATAAAAATATGTTTCCTCAGACCTCACATTAGAAAAACCACTATTATGTGCCAGGCTCATCACTCCGGGATGCGGCGGGGAGTGGGGCACTCGGTGTCCACAGAGGTCCCCTTCAAGTGAGGGAGACGACAAGGAAGCAGACAGTGAAAAGCGTCCTGATGGGGACCCACCAGGAAAGGGTGCAGGGGAAGGAGCGCTGCCTTCGAGGAGAGAGTGGCACGTAATAAGGCAAGTCCAGGGAAGGCTGAGAAGGTCATTCAGAGAGAGGAGACAAAAAGCTAAAGGTCCTGCGACAAGAAAGGGCTCGGCGGTCGAGGAGCAGACATGGGCCGTGGCGGCCAGCTCTGAGAGACGCACAGGACATCGGCAGGAATGATGTCAGAGAAGTATGTGGGGGCTTGCAGGGCATTGGGACCATGTGGGGCCCCATTTCAAGTGCACTGGGAGAGACTGGCAGTCAGGGGAGTGACAGGGCTGGGCAGGCTGGAGCGCAAGGAAAGGGAGGTGGGAAAGTCAGGTGACGGGGGCCCGTGGACAGGCTAGTCATGGAGCAGGAGGTCTGTGGGCTGTTGTCCATGTGACAAAGAGCCACAAAAGGTACCAGCCTCCTCATTTTATATTCACCAATCTCCACAGCACCTATGATATAGATAAGTAGATGTCTAGAGCAATGATGGCGAACCTTTTAGAGACCAAGTGCCCAGACTGCAACCCAAAACCCACTTATTTATCACAAAGTGCCAACACTGCAGTTAAACCTAAATACTGGGGTTTTATTTAGGAAAGACAACTCATACATTAACATCTTTGTTCTTAAAAGAAAACCACAGCAACAGAGCTTTCAATGATACAAACAGCTTTTTATCAAAAGGTAGAAGTTTGCATTTTGCACAGTGAATGTGATCTTTGCTGTTGTGTGCACGCCGACAATCTGTCAAATCTCGCCTCATGTTGAGAGCAACACACGCAGCACTCGGGTCATCTGCTGGTGACACCTGGTGCCACCACCCCCTTCCGAGCAGGCGCATGGCCCGTGTATACGCTGTTGTCATCTGCTCGGCTGCTGGGGCGATGCTGGGGCGACTTGGCTGGGGTGCCCACAGAGAGGGCTCTGTGCGTCTGCAGTGGCACACGTGCCGTAGGTTGGCCGGCCCTGGTCTGGGGTACGTACTAGTGGATCCCCGTGAAGAAGCACAGCAATGAGGTCCAGCTAGTAGGGAGCAGACCCCAGATTTGAACCCAGGTTTATACGACTCTCCACTATGGTCCAACTGGTCACGTGTCCCTCCTTTCACATGAAGACGATCACAGACGTCGCTTTCAGGTCTAGGTTTTGGGAGTCTGGGGTCTTCCCCACACTATCAGGGTGGGCTGAGCTTCCCAGACCTGTGGAGAGGCCACTGAACCCACTCAGAGAAGCGACTGTGCTTTCCTTACCTGAGGCTCCCGCTGAGCAGCGCAGAACCCGGCTCAAGGTAAGTCCCCAGCGGCATCTGCTCGCTGGAGGAACAAACTGATGAACAAGCCCAAGCCATTCACTCTTTGCTTCTTCACCAACACATTGGTCGGGGATAGAATCAGTAGGTGACTTGCCTGGAGGCGTGTAGGGCTGCATGGACAATTTTCACTCATGTATTTCTGCATAGATTGGATACACACTTAACAAATGCATACTATGTGTGCATTATCACTGAGTTGAGGGTTCTCCAGGGCCCAAATGACAGCAAGCCAAGCTGGGAAACCAGAACAGACATACAGCACTGAAAATATTTGAGCCAAGAGCTCTAGCTTGAATGCTTACTATCTCAATAAACTCCATCTGCTAACGTTAAGCTGCTTGAGCTGCAAAGTACTAGGACTAATCAGACCTCTCTCGTCAGGTCGTGAGAACGAAATGAGGACATTCGAAGTCACTCTGAACAGAAGTTCTATGCAGCTCAATGACTCACTCTATCACTGTTGCTGTCGTTATTACACTACTGTTATCCCTCGGTATAAAGGGGTCTGGCTCCTTTTGTTTTTCCTTCCTCTTTCTATTTCCTATTCCCTAGAATGGAGAAGGAAGAAAGGAAAGGAATGTTGGAGCGATGGGGCTCTGCCGTTAGAGGGTAGAAAGCCTTATAAAGTATGAACTATTATTTCAAAAAATATCCTTTCCCACTTAACAGAATAAACTTGCTAAACTTAATGAAGACACTTAAGAAATACATAAGGCATTCGATAGCTTTAATCAGTATCACCAAAGCAACGCTCAGCAACTACCAAACTCAGCCGAGTACGCCTAAAGGTTGAAAGGTGGAATTTGTCAGACGCAGTGAGATCGCCTGCTGAGTACAGAAGCCGCATTAAACACCCTTCTGTGGGTGTAAATAAAACTGTTGTACAAGATCATTGCATCATCATCCAGTACAAAGAATACGGCTTCTGGTTCTTCCGACTGCATCAAGTCACTGTCATTACTTTCTTGGCCGTTCACTTTCCCCTTGAGCTCCTGTAGTAAGAGGTACACTGAGGGACCGCCCATTGCCCGCCCCTCCCCTCTCGCCTCCCCGCCTCCAGGAGGCGCCTGCAGCCCCGAGTTGGGGGACAGTCCAGAGCCCCGAGAATGGCTGGGGAGGTGGTAACGCTGGGTTCCTTATCCTCGTAATTGAGGCGGATGTTTTCCTGTTTTTATTGCTGCAATATCGAAATGACCGAAACGCACCTTAACATGCCGTCTTGCTGTTACGGAGGGCAGAACCCTACAGTCGGCCCAGGGCTGTGTTTCTTCCTGGGGGTCCCACAGGAGAATTCATTTCCCGGATTTTTCTGCCTCCTGGAGGTCCCCCCACATTCCCTGGCTTGTGGCCCCTTTCTCCAGCTTCCAACCACGTCACTCCAACCTCTGCTCCAGTTGGTCACTTTTTTCCTTTAATGTAGGACCTTCCTGCCTCCTTCCTGCAAAGCCGCTCAGGATCCACTGGGCCTGCCGGAGACTCTAGATTCCTCTCCCCGTCTCAAAATCTTCAATGTAGTCACATTTTGAAAACTCTTTTTGCTGAATAAGCCACAGTGAGAGCCACCGGGGAGCATAGCAGATGAGGAAGGGAGAACTGGGCCTTTCTCGTTCTCTGTCTTCCTCTCTGCTCCAGGGTCCCCAGCAGACGCCCAGCGTGGCCCCAGCCCCTCACAGCTGGCCCTGACCTGGGGAGCCTCGAAGGTCTCCGCCCCGTTGGGGCTGCTTGTAACTTCCTGCCCTGCTGATTTCCGGGTGATCCCTCTGTCCCCTGTTGACTTAGCTCCCCTTTCCTTTGTATGACAAGTCCCTGCACTTGGGGCCCTCTCTGCAAATATCTGAGGTGCTTTCTATTTTCCTTAGTTGGGCCCTAATTAATCAAGTTGGTGAAAAAATTATTTTAGGTAAATTTCAGAGAAAAATAGACCCTTATATGATGCTGTCGTTACTGAAATTAGCTCCGAGGTTCTTTTTTCTTTGGGAATTGTCTTAACACAGAATTTTTCAGGAGAGAGAAAGAGAGAGAGAGAGGCCAAGGTATTAATTTTCTAGAGTTGCCATGACAAATTACCACTAATGTGACAGCTTAAAATAACAGAAATGTATTGTCTCTGTTCTGAGGCTGGAAGTCTAAAATCAAGGTGTGAACAAGGCTGTGCCCTTCCACCATCTCTAAGAGAGAATCCTTCATTCCTCTTCCAGCTTCTGGCAGCTCCAGGCATCCCTTGGCTTGTGGCTGCATCTTCTATCTCTGTTTCTGTTTTCCCGAAACTTTCTCCTCATTGCTATCTCAAATCTTCCTCTGCCTTTCTCTTGTAAGGACATTTGTCACTGGATTTAAGACATACCAGGATACCAGGATGGTCTCACCTCAAGATCCTTAAAGAAATTGCATTTGCAAAGTCTCTTTTCCAAATAAGCCCATATTCACAGACTCCTTACATTGAGACATGGATAGATCTTTTGAAGAGAGGCAGCATTCAACTCACTTCAATCTTTTTTGTTGCTTTAGAGCCAATTAAGAAATTCACTCTCTGTCTTTCTCCCTCTCTCTACCTCCCTCCCCCTCTCCCTCTCTCCTCTCTCTCTTTCTCCCTCCTTCTCTCCCTCTCCCTTTCTCTTCTTCTCTCTTTCTTTTCTCTCTCCCCTCTCTCCTCGTCTCTCTCTCTCCCTCTGTCCCACTCCCTCCCTCTGTCTCTCTCCTTCTGTCTTCCTCTCTCCCATTCACATATATGAATTCCATTACTCTACTTCATTCATTCAACTTAGTCTCAACAGTTTCTGCTGTTTCAACAAAGGCTCAATCAATTCTTAAAAGACAAGCAATCTGTCCCACAGCAAATAATGGAAACCCTTATCATCAACAGAGAGGGAAAATGACCCTCCAACATCCCAGAATCTGCCAAGGGCGTGTGTGGGCTCGGCGCCCCCTCTCTCCTGGGGCTGACTGCCCTAGAGAGCAGAAAGGGAATTCAGAACTCTTTCCTTGAAAGGCACCATACATCCAGTTTATCCTTCTCTGCCCACTTCAGCAATTGCTTTTTCTGTTTTTATCCAAATATATGTTTTCTGGTTTATTCTTAGTGCACATTATTGTGCCAAGTTAAATGTGGTTACAATATCTATTGAGCCCGTGATGTTTCTGATGGTAAAGGGGGCTGGTTCATAAAGGCATAATTTTTCAGAATCATCCAAAGCTCTAATTTATGTCATTGCCCAGGCAATGGCTCCGGCAGATGAAGAGCAAAAGTGACGTCAGTGAAGACTTGAGATGGCCCCACCGAGATGCTACTCCGATTGCTCCTTTGGAGCGGATAGTCTTTTGCTGAAATCTAGGCGTGCTGACTAATCCTCACCAAGAATAAACTGGAAAGAGCATTAGATATAGAAATAGAATGAGTAATTGCCCTGAGCTTAAAAAAAAAATAAAACATGAATTGCTCCGTAGATGAGTCAAATTCCCTTTCATTTGTAATAGGGAGAAGCAAGGGCCTACACTGAATGTTGGAGTCTTCAGAAAAACCCAAGCGAGGACAATGTGAGCTTCAGAGTGCACCCTAGTGCTGGGTGGAAGGAGCCTCTCTGGGGCCAGGACCTGGAGGGGAGTCCTCCGAAAGCTGACACAGGAGAAGGAGGTTTTTGCAGCATTAATTAAAATGTCATCTTTGCCATTTCTTCTCTGAAATTGTGAACAGCTAAATAGATGACTGACCATGCAAGTCTAGCATATGGATTATTCTGGCAAAACACTAATCTGACACCTATTTTGTGGAACTCATAATAGAGTTTGTGCTGAGCAGTGAGCGCCTCCAGCCACCACACTAAGACCGTATCTACATCTCCAGCATTTACAACACCCCTGCCCTTGTATAGATAAGGAAATTAGGATTCAGCAAGGCAAAGCATTCACCCAAGGCCACAAATGGATTTCCTCCATTCCAAAATGCCATCGATTGTGGGGCTTAGCACTGATCTCACAACTGCTTTTCAGGGACCAACAAAAAGTACACTTCATTAAGTATATAGCTCTGCTGTAAGATAAATTTTGTTCTCAAAAACATTACAATTAAATGGAAAAAAGGATCATTGGAAATTCACAATATGGCGGCACAGCCCTGCGCGTGCAAGGTCAAGGTCTATCTGGTCTCGAGACCAGGCGTCTGCAGGGCAGCCCTCCTTTCCAGCTCTGTGTGGTGGGTGGCAATGACAGGAATGACAGCAGGCCACAACAGTGGCACAACAAAGCCACACTCCTATCCCATGCTGGCTTTTCTGTACCGGCTGTTTTAAAACCTAATAACAGCTATCACTGACTCATCCCTTTCTCATTCCACAAATGACCTATGTCAAGCTCTGAGGGACAGCGGAACACAAACCTCCCAGTCCTCCTGGGGTTTGCACTTAGGTGGAGGAAGCAGGGAGAAGGATGGGGCATTACCAAATAATCACTCAGAACAATGGGAGACAGAACAGAGGCATGCACCACCCAGGGGCAGTTCTTAGTGCTTCCAAGACCTCTAGAAGGTTAGTTCTGCTCCAGGAGATCATGGACTCTGAGCTGAGGCCTGGAAAGTGAGGAGGCTTTGGTTTCACTAGAAGAAGAGCATGCTTAGCAGAGGGCAGAGCATGTGCAAAGGCCCTGCAATAGGAGGAGCAAGAAAGGTACAAGGAAATGCGAGCAGGCCAGAGTCCTCAGGATGCAGGGAGTGAGGAGGATGGCAAGATGGTGAGGGTATCATGGAGGGTTTCAGAGGCCACCAGGTCATTGTCCAGAGTGGCACATAGCACATAGACCCTGGAGCCAGTCTCTCCTGGCTCGAGCCTGATTCTACTTCTTAGCTGTAACTTTGTCTCTCTGTTCATGTGAAACATGAGGCTATTAGTGGGAGAATTAGTACAGGTGTGTGTGAAACCTTTCAAACAGCACTTGGCACACTACGCCCTATACACATTTTCTACTTTTCTAAGAGCAACAAGGAGACAGCGCAACTCAACAGCAAGAAGGTGACATGGTCACATTTGGGTCCCAGAAGATCAATGTAGCCTGTGCTGGGAAGTGAATTGTAGGGAGGAGAGAGGCTGGGAGTCGGCCAATTAGCTTTGTTGCAGAACTCCCTGTGAGATCTGAGTAGAGATGGTGGAGGGGAGCTGGGGAAGGTGTGTAAGGAAGGAAAGTGAGAGACGGACTGAACGGAACACAGAGAGGGGACGCCTCATCCCATCCACCAAGGGAAGATTCAAGGCAAAACCAAGAAGGCCATTTGCAAGGAACTGCAGGAAGCCAGAAGATAAAAAACACAATGTGTCTTTCTT